>BSBK01005077.1:0-40000 GCA_027943335.1 Chamaecyparis obtusa
ATGTATATGTCTATATATATATATATATGTCTATATATATCTATATATATGTCTTTCTCCGTTTGTACTCTCAGTGGGGTGCTTCCACTCGGCATTTGTACAAGAGCTTTGATTGCCTCTTGTTCTTCAATGAATTTTCCTTTGATGTTTTCTTCTTCTTTCTCCTTCTCCTCGGCATGAGGACTAACAATTTGTTCATCTAAATTGATTCCTTGTTCTTCTGTGCTTTGTTCTTCCTTAGGAGGACTTTGAATTTTTTTTCTACTTTGTTCTCTTCCTCGATAGATTGAGTTAGTGGTACCAACTTGATGGGTTCCTTGGTAAGACTTGTACCCACTAACTTATCAACAATAGCAACTTCAGGTAGAGTAGGATTATCATCAGCAGATTATGTGCTCATGATGGTGGGATAATCCATGACTTGAAATAGTACAGTGTTGCTACCTGGCAGGAGTGTGTCAGTTGCTTTCATGTTCTTTAAATCATCCTCAGTTAAGAATGAATTCTTAATGGGGCTCTCCTTTGGTATGTCAACAATGTGAATCTCAAAAGTATCATGTGATTTCACCTCCTTACGAGTAATAGTCTCCATTTTATTTTTCTTGTTGTTAGGTTCAACAACTATTGAAGTAGTAGCATCTTTTCCTTGATTCTTTCCTTCATCCTTTTCTTCATCCTTTTCTTCATCCTCGGTGGGTAACAATCCAAACAATACCTTCCACACTTTTAAACTTTCTTGTACAACATCTTCAACCTTGTGTTGAAGAATTAGATAGGCTCTAAGTTTAGGATCAAACTTGCCTCTGTATTGCTTAATTATCTGCTTGATGTTAGCCAAGGTGAGAGTGGATTCAACTTGTGCTAATGTACTCTCCCTTATTTCCTTCTCTATTTGGAGAGCATACTCCCATTTCTGTGTGACCCTATTGCATAATTCCTTTGGAATTCTATTTTCAATCTCAATTGGCAACATCTTGAAAATGCATAACATTTCAAGAATAGCATCCTCAACTTTCTCTTTATCTCCAATGCTCATTTCTTCAAACTTTAATCTTTTCACCTCATCTACTGTAGTTGTGCTAGTAATCTTAAGACATAATTCATCAATAGTGATTTGATGTACAACCTGTTGTGTAGCCATCCCCTTTATTCTTTTATCACTTTTAGTTTCTTCATCATCATCTTGTGTTAGAACAAGTTTCCTTCTCAGCTTCTTCATAGCCTTGGTTGGCACTACCCTGGGTTGTGTGGATTTTCATTTAGCAGATGCAGGAGTCTTCTTAGGAGTCTCAGCAGTAGTTCTTCTAGTCTGAGGCATTAATGATGGTGTCTCTGACACTTTACGTTTCAACACTATTCTCTTTGGTAGGGACTCAGAAATTACTAGTTCTTCTCTTCTTCTTCTTCTTTCCCACTACCACTAGTTGCACTCTATTCATCTTCTCCAATCCTTGGGTCAACTCTAGTGGTGCATCCTTCTCAGATTCTTTAACATACTCTTCCAAAATTTTCACTATCTTCTTTCTTTTCCTCTTAGCGGTGGCAGCCAATAATCCCAAATAGATCTTGCATTTGGCCTCTTCAATTGTGCCAAAATAAGGTGCCCTTGTACCCACTTCCTCAGCTAAGAGGGCTATGATTGTAGTAGTAGCTTCATCTATGTTGAGTTCATAGGGTAATGGCATTAACCATGAAACCCTAGGTAGGACTGCCTGTGCATAGGTAAAGTCTGTGTCTACTAGAAAACATATATCTTTACTGTATTTCTCAATTAGAGACATAGGGACTCTAGTCCTATTCCTTATCTTCTTCTTAAACTCAATGATATAATTATCCATTATCCCTTCAAAATCATCACCAATCTAGTTTATAAAATCATTTATTTAAAGAGTGATGGGCTTCTTATCCCATCTTACATCACCATGTGTAGGAAAACACTTCTTGACATAAAAGAATCTACAAATCAGTAGGGAACCAAACTTACGCATAGATTTCTTCACCATTCGAATGGAGTTCAAGTTCTCGGCAAGCTGAGTCAGCTGGAGCTCAGCAAGGTCATATGTGTGCCTTTTCTTAATTATCTTCCATGTCTAGTCCACTACCATATAGGGGACGTTGTCCAACCAACTGGATTGGTAGAACTTGTGCGAGATGACTCTAATAGTGAAGTCAATTTCCAGATCAGTAATGGTGGAAATTGTCATTCCTCATTTGTTCCAAACTACCTAGGTGTTTGCTTAAATATCCTCTTTTCCTGCACATTTCATTGTTATCTTTTCATCAATTTTAGGACAACCAGTGACTTTGTGTATCATTTCCTTTGTGATTTTCACCAGTCCATCTTCCAACCATAACTGCATGTTGTGTACTCAAGCCAAAATGATCCTTATCCATTCCACTTTTAAATTTTGTGGGAAATTTAGGGCATGCATTAACCCTTGATCGACAACAACCTTATGTTCTAGCTTCAGCACTCCGTTGACACATAATTTGCCATATGCTTCCCTAATCTCATAATCACCAATTTCTCCAATTTTTCACATATAGAAAGACCTAATGTCATTCATCAACAACACATTCTCCAGAATAGAAGATAGGGCTCCATTCAATCTCCTTTGACAGAACTTTCAAATATTGCTTTGAATACCCTCAGTTTGCAAACTTCATTCCTTACAAGTTGCACATTGTAAACTTCCATCGCTTGTTTCTTAACTAGTGCAGATGAAGATGATGCCATTTTAAACTATAATTTTTGAAAAGAAAATATTTGCTTGGTAAAGTACCTTTTTGTCAATAACCCTCTACATGATTTTTGCCAATGGCATGCTGAGAAAATTCAGAATCACTCTGCTTAATCTAGTTGCACAAACTCTAAATCACTCTTTGAAATCTTGAATAGCCCAGTGAAATGAAATTAATGACAACTTTTCTTCTTTATAGAATCTGAAAAAATAGGATTAGGGCCTCATAAATGCTCCGTATAGATTTAGGTAGAATACAACTATCTTAACAAACTCACAAGCTCGGTCGATATAACCATTGCGATATAGCTCAGCATACATAGCATTTCGGCCATAGCAAGTGCTCGACATGCATTGATAGCTCGCTCAAGACATTGATGCTTGAAATAAAAAATGAATTTTTCTATTTTTCTCACATATGTCCTAATGCATCTTTATCTATGATGATGTGGACTTTTTCTTGCTTCTATGTTAGGAACTAATGAAAGATAGGACTTTGCAAGACTCAGTTCTGGACCATACCTATTAAGCTTAATTAGAAGAGGTGTGATCACCTGATCCATTGGATTGGGTGATCACCAATTTTCTAGCTTTGCTTGAGTTTTCTTCTTCCTTCTTCCTCCATGTCTTTTCCATCTGACTCTTCAGTTTCTCATGGATACCTTCATTTTGATTATTATCATTTCCAGCATAGGTGATCTACAATCTTTCTTTAAGTGACTGACCTTGTTACACTTGTAACAAACCATGCTTCCATTCATCTAGCTTTTAGATTTGCCTCTAAAGTGAGTCTTCATGCAACTAGCTCCGATGTGTCCATACTTACCATAATAATGGAAATTATACCAAGTGTTGTAATCCCAATTGTAATAGTTGTGATTTGTGACTGGCTTTGTTTGCTCATTTGATGACCATCTTGGTCTAGATTTGCATTCAAATGCATTGTGCCCATATTTCTGATAATTGAAACTTCCTTGAAACTTAGGTGAGGTGGATGAATTTCTAGCCTTAGATTTACATTCATGTGCTTGATGTCCATGCTTCTTGTAGTTAAAACAATTTCCATTAAAATTAGGTTTAGAATTAGATTTACCATGTTTGCTTCTACATATGTTGGTTGTATGTCTTGGCTTTCCATAGTGATGACATGTGGGCTTGGAATTCTTTGGTTTAGCCATCTTTTGTTCTCCATTCATTAATGATTCTCCTTCTTTAGTAGATGAATGTTCATTCAGTCCAAGTCTAGATCTATCACCAAATCTTCTAGGTGATCTTAACAGCTCTTCAAAATATTTTGCAGCTTCATTAGGTTTGTTCATCCTTTCATTAATCCCTTTTTCAGCTCTCAAATCATGTTTCAACTGATCATTTTCAGACCTTAGTTGATTGATTTCCATATCTTTCCTCCCTAATTCCTAATTAACCATCAATATCTAATTTACCATGTCTAGTTGATTATTAGTCAACCTTTTCATGTCACTTGTTCTTTCATCTAGCCTGATTGTGATTTGTCTTTTGTCTTCCTTAGCCATTGTCTTATCATCTTCATCTTTCTTTTTCTGTTCCACTAATTCACAAAGTCTGACAGATTGAATTTCTTTTTCTCTCCTTAGAGTTCTGATGTCATCATTTAGTATGGTATTTTTCTCTAGTAGTTCTTTTATATCTTTATCACTCTCGACAGAGTTACTATTGACAAATAGTCCAGAGATGTCTTCCTCTTTGTACTATGGCTCATTTTGTTGAATTGCAATCTCTCTTCTCTTGCTTAAGAATTTCTTTAATTCTCCTCTAGCTGCTTCTAGTTGCTCTAATGCCAGTTGTACTTCAATCTTTGATTCTCTATGATCTTCCCCAGTTTATAAGCTTCCATTTTAAGATCTTTTTCCTCAAGTGGTTAGACTTCCTTAAGAAAAACCTTGCTACTTTGATACCAATTGTTGGAAGTATAAGTGGGAAAGTAATACTGAGAGGGGGGGGGGGTTGTGAATCAGATATTAGCTAAATTTTATCCTTTTGAACTGATAAAACTTTATGCATGATGAAACAAAACATAATCATTGTAAGCAACATAACATATAAAGTAGCATACATGAAATCACTCATAACACCATGATTTTGATAACCTAGAAACCCTTGAAAGGTAAAATGATGAAGGGTGCTCCTCTTAGTACCACAAACACATAACAGAAATAGAGAAACAACAACAATAATATGCAAGAATAGAAAATTGGCTTCTTATTATCTCCAAAAATGTGGAATTAAAAACTTTTAGAATTACAATAAGGAAAGCCACATGGGCATTCCCTTACAATATTCTGTAGGAAAAATCCTCAAATCAATACCCAGATCTACTACCCAAAACTGCCCTAGACAACACTACGGGCCTTCTTTATATAGGCAATTTCCACCGCCCGAGAAGGTTCTAGAAATTTAGCCCTTAGGGCTGACCAAACTTAGAATTATTTTATTTTACAATTTATTACATCAAAGTTGGCTCAAAATAAGTTTTGAAACCCAAACAGAAATTTTGAAGAAAAATTATTTTCCACCATTTCAGGTGACCCAACTTCTGAAGACCATAAGTCATCGCCCGTTGACCCGATTGGCTATTATAACCCCATTTTAGAAACACCACGAAGCACTCTACAGCCTTGACCCACACAAAGAGCTCATCGCCCAAATTTTTCAACCTCATCCGGGGCCTCTAAAACCTTCAAAACTGAGTTCAAAGTTTCTGTACCCTACTGCCAATACTGAAAATCTTCAATATCTTTAAAACTACACCTGATCTAGCCATGAAACTTTGCTGGCAGGCAGATATGATTGAGATGAACCTCCATATGTAAAATCAGACATTCGAAGATCATAAGACCAACTTACTAAAATAGCAAGTTTCCATAAATAGCGACTTTGCACAAGATAGCCCTTATTGAATAAAAAAATAGAAATATTTTTGGGTGATGCAAGATTGCTCTTACACCCAGGATGCTCCTGCATCAGACACTCGGGATAATTTGAGAAGTGACCCTGTCACGACTCAAGTGTGTAGAGGAAAACCAAGATGGTTAACCTCCTCCTTTGTTAGCCATGATGAATCTTCAACAGGTCATCCTTTCCATTTAACCAAATACTCTTCATATGTCCTATTCCTTGTGCTTCTACCAACACGACTATCTAGTATATCTTCAATCTCCTTGATATCTGAACTGGTTGCTGGAATACTCCACTATGCTGCTGCAACCTCATCTTCAACACCTCCTTCATGATACTCTATCAAATCTGAAATGTTAAATACTGGTGAAATATTCAGCTCAGTAGGCAATCCTACCTCATATGCATTTCCTGAATCATGCTTCTTTAGTATCTTACATGGTTCAAACTTCTTCATTTTCAGCTTGTTATATGTACCAATTGGAAACTGCTCCTTCCGCAAATGAACTATGACTTCATCCCCAACCTGAAATTCCTTATGCCTCCTTTTCTCATCTACCGCAGTCTTATAATACACATTCATCTTGGTAATATGCTTCCTCACCTCCTCATGGATGTTCTTCAAATGTTCTACAAAATCCTCAGCTTCAACACTACTTATTTCTCCTTTATCTCTCTTTCTCAACTCAAATGCATTTCTTGGACTACTTCCATATACAATCTAGAATGGTGATTTACTAGTGCTCCTATTGACAAAATTATTGTATGCAAATTCTGCCTGTGGTAAAATCAAATCCCATCCTGTTGGCTTATCTCCAACCAAACATCTCAGTAGATTTCCCAAAATTCTATTCACCACCTCTGTCTGTCCATCAGTCTGTGGATGATGTGATGAACTGAACTTCAAATCTATCTTCAACTTCTTCCACAATGTCCGCCAGAAATATCCAACAAACTTAGTATCTCGATCTGAAACTATGGTCTTTGGAAAACCATGTAGTCTCACCACTTCTCTAAAAAACAATTCTGCTACATGAACAGAATCATTAGTCTTCTTGTAGGGAATGAAATGTGCCATCTTTGAAAATCTATCAACTACTACAAAAATTAAATCATGTCCCCGCTGTGTCCTCGATAAAACAAGAACAAAGTCTATATTGATATCCTCCCAAGGCTTCTCTGGCATAGGTAATGGCTGATACAACCCTATATTTTGCTTCACTCCTTTCACCATCTGACATACTCTGCAACTCTGTACAAACTTCTTCACATCTTGCTGCAATTGTGGCCAATAATAATTCTCACCAACCAAAGCAAGGGTTTTATCACGACCAAAATGTCTAGCCAATCCTCCACTATGCTTCTTCTTGATGACATTCTCCCTCATAGAACTTCATGGAATGAACAACTGACTCCCTCTAAATAGCGTATCATCTTGGATGATAAAATCCAGCCATTTCATCCTGTCTAGAGTAATAGGTTCTCTACAAGCTTTCCAAGCTTCACCAAAATTAGGATCCTCTGGATACAAATTCTTGAGTTCCTTGAACCCAACCACTTCAATCTGCATCTCTGTCAGCAATAGTTACCTTCTGCTAAGAGCATCTGCAACCCTATTAGACTTTCCACTCCTGTGTTTCAAAACAAATGTATAACTCTGCAAAAACTCAACCCATTTCAAATGCCTCTGATTCAACTTTCCTTGACTATTCAAATATTGCAACGCTTGATGATCAGTATACAAAACAAACTCCTTAGGAAGTAGATAATGTCTCCACTTCTTTAATGCCTGAACTATAGCATAAAATTCTTGATCATAGACAGAATATTTTCTCTTGGCATCATTTAATTTCTCACTGAAATAAGCAATATGTTTACCTTCTTGGCTCATAACAGCTCCTATTGCAGTACCACTAGCATCACAATCTACTTGAAACACCTTATTAAAATCTGGAAGTGCTAAAATAGGTTGTTCTGTAACTTTTTGTTTCAACAATTGAAAACTTTTTTCTGCCCCATTAGTCCACTTAAACTCTTTTCTATCCCCTCTCATTGTTTCAGTCAAGGGTCCACAAATACTGCTAAAATTTCTGATTAAATTTCTATAAAAGCTAGCCAGACTATGAAAAGATCTTACCTCAGTAGCACTCCTTGGAGTAGGCCATTCAAGGATAGCCTGTACCTTCTCTGGGTCCATTTTTAGACCTTCTACTGAAACTACAAATCCCAAATACACTAACTCTTTCTTCACAAAACTACACTTCTTCAAATTAGTCAATAATTTCTCATCCCTCAACTTCTCAAACACCATACAAATATGCATCATATGTTCCTCCAACGTCTTGCTAAAAATCAAATTATCATCTAGGTAAACAATGACAAACTTACCCAGAAATTCTTTCAAAACCTCGTTCATGAACTGCATGAAAGTGCTCGCTGCATTGGTTAGCCCAAAAGGCATGACTAACCACTCATACAATCCTTCCTTTGTCTTGAAGGTAGTCTTCCATTCATCTCCTTCTCTAATCAAAATCTGGTGATATCCACTCTTCAGATCTATCTTTGAGAAATACACATCCCCACTCAAACAATCCATAATATCATCCATTCGTGGCAATGGAAACCTATACTTAATTGTGATCTTGTTTATTGCTCTAGAATCTATACACATACTCCAATCTCCATTCTTCTTTGGTGCTAATACCACTGGTACAGCACAGGGACTCAAACTCTCTCGAATCAACCCCTTCTGCAATAACTCGTGTACTTGTCTATTCAACTCTTCACTTTTTGCTGGTGTCATTCTGTGTGCTACCTTGTTTGGAAAACTGGCTCTTGGAATCAAATTCATTTGATGACTAATCTTCCTTACCAGTGGTAATCCATCAGGTACATTATCAGATACAATATCCTGAAACTCATTCAACAAATCTACAACCTCTACAGGTACATCCTCTACTTCTTCTTTACCAACTTTTGGAATTAAAGAAAAACACACATGCTCATGCCTCATACCATCTAGGAATTTTCTTCCATCAACAAATGTTATTCTTGCATTACCACATACCTTTTCTTGGGTCTCCTTCAATGGCTTTAGCTTATGTCGCACTCCATCCTTTGTCAGTGAATAGGTATTCACACAACCATCATGTACAACACATCTGTCAAACTACCACGGTCTACCCAACAACATATGACATGCATCCATAAAGATGATATCACATAGTACCTCATCTTGGTACCCGTCGATCTTGAACTTTACCAGGCACTGTTCACTAACCATGACCTTGTGGTCATCCTGCACCCAGGCAATCTGATATGGATGTGGGTGTTTCTATCTCTTGAGCTTCAACTTTGTCACCATCTCTTCTAACACCAAATTGTCAGTGCTTCCACTATCGATAATCACATCACAACATTTACCCTCACACTTGCATCTAGTGCGAAACAGGCTCCTCCTTTGTTTAGGTTCATTCTCACCACTCAGCAAGACTCTTCTGTTAATTAGTGTTTCTCCTCTTTCAGCATCTTTAGAATTTGATGATCTAGCATCTTAATCTACATGTACAACTTTGGCTTGGCCTTCATTTCTCCTATCTGTTCTGCCTTGACACTGAGGACATTCAAATGCCCTGTGACCTTCTTCTCCATAGTGAGAACATGTTCCATGAAAGCCTCCTCTTCCAGATCCTTGTCCTCTTCCTCTTCCTCTCTGATCTCTATTACTCTAATCCTGGAAATGATTGGAATTATTTCCTCTCTGATTCTGACTGCTACTGGCCTCATTCTTCTTTTTTAGATCTTCATTTCAGCCACCAGATTTTCCACCATGACCTCTTCCATTTTGTCTGCTCTCAAACTTCTTGTTTAGCTTTTCCTCTACTTTTAGGGTGAACTGGTATGCCTCCTCAATACTATTCATTTGAACTAGATTCAACTCCTCCTGAATACTTGGCCTTAACCCATTAAGGTATCGGGCAACTTTCTCTTTATCAACTTCTGCATGGCTTGTTTTGATGAGGAGTCGATAGAACTCCTCTGTATACTCCTGAATAGATCTTCCTACTTGCTTCAAACTTTGCATTTTCTTTAGTAGGTCAAGCTCATAATCAATAGGAATGAACTGTCACTTCAATTTATCCACCATCTGATCCCATCTTGTGATTTTATCTTTCCCTCTTCTATTTCGCTCCAATTGAATTTCTTGCCACCAGATCTTCGCATGACCTTTCAATCTGGCCTTCACAAATTTGACCCTATCAGGATCTTCAACATCTTCATACTCAAAATATTCCTCACATTCATTGATCCAGTCGATCAATTTCTCTAGGTTAGGATTTTCATAAAATGTAGGAACCTCAATCTTAGGTCTTTTCCCAATCTTGGAAATCGCCCGAAAAAGTCTTTCTTCCTCCTGGTTCACAATTTCAGCTTCTCCTTCTTGATATTCTTCTTTGGCTTCATCCTCACTTTCATCTCTGACATTAAGATTCATTCCTCTATGAATCTCTTCTTATAATGCTCGCACTTGTCTCTGCAGCTCTCTAACCTCAGGTGTCACAGCACCAGCTCTTCTGCCACGTTCTCTTCATGGAGGCATTTTCATGATGCACACTGAAACCCTAACCATGGTCCTGGTGCAAATTGCCTCAAAGTTGGTGATCTATTTACACACTCAAGAACTCCTGCTCTGATACCACTTGATGAAGGGTGCTCCCCTTAGTACCACAAACACATAACAGAAATAGAGAAACAACAACAATAATATGCAAGAATAGAAAATTGGCTTCTTATTATCTCCACAAATGTGGAATTAAAAAATTTTAGAATTACAATATGCAAAGCCACATGGGCATTCCCTTACAATATTCTATAAGAAAAATCCTCGAATCAGTACCTAGATCTACTATCCAGTACTGCCCTAGACAACACTACGGACCTTCTTTATATAGACAATTTCCACCGCCCGAGAAGGTTCTAGAAATTCAGCCCTTAGGGCCGACCAAACTTAGAATTATTTTATTTTTCAATTTATTACATCAAAGTCTGCTCAAAATGAGTTTTGAAACCCAAACAAAAATTTTGAAGAAAAATTATTTTCCACCATTTCAGGTGACCCAACTTTCGAAGACCATAAGTCATCGCCCGTTGACCCGATTGGCTATTATAACCTCATTCTGGAAATGCCACGAAGTGCTCTACAGGCTTGACCCATGTAAAGTACCTGCCACCCAAGTTTTCAACCTCATCTGGGGCCTCTAAAGCCTTCAAAACTGAGTTTGAAGTTTCTGTACCCTGTTGCCAATACCGAAAATCTTCAATATCTTCTAAACTACACCTGATCTAGCCATGAAACTTTGCTAGTAGGCAGATATGACTGAGATAAACCTCCATATGTTAAATCAGACATTCCAAGATCATAAGACCAACTTACTAAAATAGCAAGTTTCCATAAATAGCAACTCTGCACAAGATAGCCCTTATTGAATACAAAAATAAAAATATTTTTGGGTGATGCAAGATTGCTCTTACACCCAGGATGCTCCTGCATCATAAAACTGGGGTGGGGGTGACACCCACAAATATTCACTACTATAGTAATAAGTTTTTCTTGTTAAGGCTTACAAAATGTGATCAAATCATGATCTACCTTGTGAAAGGTCTACTGTGTCAAAAGCTAAAAGACTTGTATAGTCTACCTTGTTAAAGGATTTATAAACTTACAACCAAGTAAGCACTCGATAAAGAGATTTACAAAAGTCTGCTAGGACTACTCGGTTAAGAGATTTACCCTAATACACTGGTCAAAATGTCTCAATACCTAATCTTTCAATTTGCAATAGTATGAAGATTACAGATCTTCTCTTTACTTTATATTTTGATCTCTTCTATCTTATCTTTCTTGATTATGTCTTTTCACTGCTTAGCTCGGTCACTAAACTCTGTCTGAATACTTCTCTATTCTAAATATAGTTCTATTATCATCTTCTCATACTAATTCAATCTTATCTCTCTGATTCACACACTTTTCTTTGATCTAGATCTTGCCCTTATATAACAACAAAAATGTTTTTACCATTTCAAGATCTACAGCTCAGATTTATTTCTATTGCCGCCTAACCTATACAATTTTTTGATTGGCACTAGGTAATACATAGGGATCAATGATAATAATATGGATGCATAATTACCTCTATAGACAAAATACAAAACATCATTATCACCAAAAATGGTTTACCTCGATCATTGAGCCTTTCCAAACTTGTATGTCAATTCTTGCTAACTCGGTAAAAGTTATTACTGGCACTCGGCATTAACTGTACTTGGCATCAATTAAACTTCTTTGTCACTTAGTAATCATTGATATATGTAACTCGGCAATAATTGTACTCTCGACATATTACAAACATAGTGGCCATGACTTTACTAGGCAGTACTACTGCTCGGTAAGTATACAATACAAAACTTGGCCTTTACAAAATGACTCAGTCATAGTGATGACTGACCATCATTGCCTAGATATATGACTAAGTGTGAAACACTAATGGTCAACAAAACTATAGAGATCTACAAGGTCTAGATTGAGTGAGATAGATTAGTTTACCAATCATAGACTTATACAAGGTTATGTCTACTTCTTTTGAATCATCTTCTTGTGAAATCTTGCATCCTGTTATCATATGGGTACTTACTATCTTGCAATCATCCATCTTGAACTTCTTCAATATCTCTTTCACATATTTAGATTGATTAATGAAAATACCTTTGGCTGTTTGCTATACATCAAGTCCTAAAAGTACTTGATAGGTCCAATCATGCTCATTTCAAATTTTCTCTGCATATTTTTAGAAAATTCAACACTAAGCTTTTCATTACCACCAAATCTAATGTCATCAACAAATATAGAAACTAACAATAGTCCATCAGGTGTTTCTCTTATGAATAAATTACAATCTGCTGCTCCTTTCTTGAATCCAATCTTTTTCAAGTATCCATCAAGTCTTTCATACCATGCTATAGGGGCTTGCTTAAGTCCATAGAGGGATTTCTTTAGTCTTCATACAATATCAGATCTGTTTAATAAGGTAAATCCTTTAGGATTCTCTATGTAAACTTCTTCTTTCAAATCTTCATTCAAGAATGCTAAATTGACATCCATTTGATATACTTTAAAGTATTTGAATGTACCATAGGCTAGAAATAATTTTATTGCTTCCAATCTTCTTACAGGAGAAATGTATCAGAATAATCAATTCCTTCTCTTTGCACATATCCTTTACATACTAGTCTTTCTTTGTTTCTTACTACTGTACCATCTTCATTCATCTTGTTTCTAAATATCCACTTGGTTCCAATCACATTCTCATCACTCGGTATAGGGACCAGTTCCCATGTATCATTCTTAATTATCTGATCTATCTCTTGTTTCATTACTTCATGCCAATTTGAATCATTACATGCATCTTCAACACTTAAGGGTTCAATCTATGAAAGTAAGCATACCTCTTCATTAGCCATTGAACTTTTTTTCTTTTGATCTTGTCATGACTTTGTTGTTATGATCTCTAATTATATCTTCCTTTGAGTGGTATCTAGATGTAAATTTAGGAACATTAGCTATGACTCTCTCATTTGTATTTTTTTATTCTTCTTCACTTGTTTCAGGGTCATTGAACAATACATCAATGATGTCAAACATCTCATCAACAACTGTTTCTCTATTCATAGGACTAGGTTTTTCTTAAATCATAGGTGCATAATCATGATATATTTCTTGAATCATAAACTTCTCATCAATCTTTACACGTGCACTTTCAATAATCTTCTTCAATCTTAAGTTAAAACATCTATAAGCTTTGCTTTTAGTAGAGTAACCAAGAAAAATACCTTAATCACTTCTTGTATCAAACTTTCCAATTGCTTCATCTCTCTTAATGTAGCACTTGCTTCCAAATATTTTGAAGTATTTTATTTTAGGTACATTCTCAAAACATAGCTTATAAGGTGTCTTGTATGCAACATGCCTTAATAGTTAATTAAATTCTATTGATTGTATAGACTGTAATATTGACTGCATCTCTCTAATAGGTGTGTGTGACTTTTCCTTCAATCATGATGTTGTGCGTCATGTCAAGTATGATCCTATTCTTTCTTTCTACAATTCCATTCTACTGAGGGGTTCTAGGTGCACTTAGTTGTCTCTTTATCCCATGTTCTTCGCAGTACTCATAAAATCTATTAGAGGTGAATTATCCTCCTCTATCTGATCTTAGACATTTTATCTTTAATCCAGATTCATTTTCAACTTTAGCTTTGAATATTTTCAACTTCTCAAATACTTCTAATTTGTCCTTTAAGAATGCAACCCACATCATTCTAGAATAATCATCCATAAACAAAACAATGTACCTTTCACCATAGTATGATCTTGTTTGAGTTGGTCCACATAGGTTTGTATGCACTAGATCCAATTTTTTCTCTGTCAAATTATGCTTGCTTCTAAATGAATTCCTTATATGCTTCCCCATCACACATTCCCTGCATTTTGTATCAACTAGTTTTGCAGTGCTAGGAAGGTCTCTTACTACCTTTACATTTCTTATCTTCACTATGTTGTCAAAATTAATGTGACATAATATTTTGTACCATAACCAAGTGTCATCTACTTTAGCAAAAAAACAACTTGCTTCTGAATTAAGATGAAAAACATTAACTTTTTTTTAAAATCCTGATGGAATCATTTCTCCTTCTTTGTTATTAATGATGCATTTATTGTTTTTGAATTCCAACTAATATCCTTTATCAAGGAATTGTCCAACACTTAGTAGGTTATGCTCCAAACCATCAACATAAAGAACATAATTAGTGTTATTCTTTCCATCCAAGGTGATAGCTCCTCTACCTATGATAGGTTTAGGAGTGTTGTCTCCAAATCTAACCATTCCAACTTTGTAATTATCCAAATGTACAAATCTATCTCTATCTCCTGTCATGTGATGTGAGCAACCATTGTCAATGATCCAATCTATTCTGATGCCTGCTTGTGAAATTAATGCTAATTAGTGTTCTTTCTTTTCATCTTCAAGATCCATTTCATAAAAGATTTTATCCATATCTTCAAGAGAAATGAATCAAATTTCATCTTCTATTGAATCTTCATCTGATACTCTATCTCCAACATAGTAACATTCTTTTGTATACTTAGGCTTGTAATTAGTTTTGAACTTCTTGACTCTTGTAGGACACTTAGATGCAAAGTGAGAAATCTTGTTACATGAAAAGAATTTGAATGGTAACTGACCTTCATATCTCCATTTTCCTTTCCTTTCTTTCTTAGCAATCATAGCAATGAAATCATCTAGTTATTTCTCTTTATCATCATCATCATCAAAATTACTAGAAGTGTTCAAGGATTTCTTACCATGGACTAAAGCTTTGAAGGTTGTCTCACTTTTAGGCTCTGTCTTCAAACTTGATATTTTGAATGTTAAAATCTTGCTTATTAAGGTCTCTCTTTTGAAGTCTTTTGAAAATTTCATAGTCTCATCTAGGATTTTTATCTTGCTCTCATATTCTGGTGTTAATGTAGTCATCAACTTATCCATTATATCTTCTTCTGAGATTTCTCCACCATTGTTTCTGATTCTTGCAACTGCTTCATTAATCCTTTGATTGTAGGCTCTGATGTTTTCTTCAGGTAGCATCTCCAATGTATTGTACTTTTTCTTCCATGTCTTTTTGTGCACATTCTTGGCTTGGACATCTCCTTCAAACATGGCTTCTAGACACTTCCATATCTTGTAGGCTTTATCTACTTTCATGATTTTTGAAAACTCATTGTCAGACAAAGCGCTAATAAGGGCTTATTTGGAAATAACATTTTGAGTGAACATCTCCTTCTTCTTAATAGTTGGATCTTCCTTTGCAAGATCTGATAAAGAAGGAATTTGAACTTCATTAGTAGCTACTTCAAAAATCTCAAAGGAAATGCACTGCAAATGTGTCATCATTTTGTTCTTCCAATCTAGATAGTTATCTCCATCAAACTTAGGACTTTCTTTTTTAAAGAATGCCATCTAATCAACCTCAAGCTATTAAAATTTCTCTCCAAGGCACTTGGCTCTGATACCAGGGTAAAAGTAAAAAGCTGTGTCACACTTTTATAAAGGAAAAGGTCAACAACACACAAAAATTTTAACTTTAACAACATAAAAATGGCATTTATGTTTAAAATTTGGAGATGATGTAAACTAATGAAATGTGTAAAAGTGGATGAAGTTTATGGCTATAATTTTTTTAATTTTTTTTGAACAAGAATTCACATAGTTTTTAAAATTTTTAAGTCCATTTTTTACTTGCTGAAAAATAAGGGTCTTGTTCGCACCAAAAAAGTATATGCAAATAATCTTTTTTTCCTTTGATTTCAAAATATGTCATAGATAAAATGTATAGCTAGTGTAGAAAGGAAGAAAAATTAGTTTTCAATGTATATTTTCTCTGTTATAACTACTCAAAGTCGAACATACCTGAAATCGACCGTTTTCATGTCACGTCAAATTTCCCCTATCAAATCTACACCATTCAGAAAATAAATTACACACTCTTGAAGATAACTCTCTCCTCTAGTGTTAAATATAAATTTTCAATTTTTTTGACAAGCTTTACTATTTTTTTCTATTTTTGAAGCATCTTGTTCTTGAATGTTAAAATACCTACTTGCAGTATTTTGAAATTATAATTTATTAGATCTAATTAAAATACTATAAAAATTATATGATGATAATCTTGACTCTGTGCTCTAAAAAAGGGTATTTTTATATTTGTAAAAACATATCATTAAAAGGAGTAAGAGTTATTGAAACATCATTTTTCTAAAATAATTTTATTTCTTTAGTAATTGTTATAAAACATGCATTTAATAGATATTTCCAATTGGAAAAGGTGAAGAACTTATCTAACTTAGCTAGAATGAATCTAGCTAGACCATATGTTTGACAAAAAATAATTTTAGTTAGAAATACTCAAATTTAGCTGTGCTGATAAGTTGTCCTGAAATGTGACACAGCTTTGTGCTTTTACCCACCAATTGTTAGGAATAGTCCCAAGAGATAATTGAGTGTGGGGAGGGTGAATTAGTTATCTACAAGATTCAATTATTTATCCAATTAAGTATAGAAGAACATTAAGCAGAATACAATATAAGAACACTTCACAAAAAATCACAATTTTGGTTACAAGGAAACTCAAATAGGTAAAAACCCCGATGGGAATTAGTAACCACTATAAACTGCACTAGTGTATAATGATGCCTGTTAGAAGATCTTACAACCTTGTTAGGAGTTGATCTTTACAATGCATTAAGTACATTGACCTGGTCAAAGGTAAGACCCTGTTAGGATTCTTTTATAATTAACCTTGTTAGGAGCGAGGACACACTATCTGGGAGAACACTGCTCAAAGGGGTGAAGGTTGCAACCGTCTATTTAACAAATACACACTATATCTAAATCTTGGTGAACTGTGAGTTAGACCTATTGTCTGGATCATTTCCAATGAATAGAATGCACTTCCTTCTCAATCACATACACCTTCTACTAATTGCTCAATAATTCACACCATTAGCTCTACTCTTATCTTTCAACTATCTGCCATACTTAGTGATCACAACTTGATCGTCTATAAGTATCTCTATCCAAATGATATAATCAAGTCAGCCTATTAGAACTTCCTTGAAATCATATTAGAGAAAAAACACTCTTCAACAACATCTCTGACGACTATACTAAGCAAGAAACACTAATTAGGACTACACAACTCCATATGAGTAGATGCATCGCTTCACACTATCAGTTCCACTAAATTAAATGATACTTTCTTCTCATCCTAAAATACATTATGTGCTCTTAAAAAAACATGTTCTTAACTCTTCTCCAAACACTAATCCAAACACACATATCCAAATAATAGGCACAACTACTACAATAATAAAAAATAATGTCGGCTCCATCAGATAAACTCTAGAACCTATAACTGTCAACTAGAAATATCATGACTCCACCTATAGTGCACAATTGACTCTACGTCCATGAATGTAGGTTCACTACCATGTCTAAAACATAAATATAAACATGCAAGGATCCATCATGACCGTACTGTAATTCACATACAATACTCTTCTTGGGACCTGTCAAGAACACTTACTAATACAAACAATTATATTATTGTCTTTAATCATAATCAACCTCTACATCTATGATATCATGCTGATAACATATCTAGGAAACATATACTCAAGGATCTCTTCATCAGGCTTCTATGCACACTACTTACCATATGTTTTCATCAATGAAAAACATATAGTCAACACTAGCTTGCTGGCAAATCTCCAACATGAACAACCCATAAATCATAACACATAGTTCACAAGCTTCAGGATCACTTTTAGATGCCATTTTATGTATTTAAAGTTTTCCTTTATTTTCTATGTTTAATTCTTATCACAACAAAAATTAAGTAATAAATATGCATCGAGTATCATAAACGACTTTGGTAATCAATGGTTTCTTGAAGATAACTACCTCAAATATTAGTAAATATTTTAGCAAATGACATAAAGAAAAGATGGACCTTGAGAGCCTATATTTTTATATGAACATATGAAGAAAACATAACTAAGATCCATGTGTGCCTCATGTTCTCTCTTATCTTTTGTCTAAGTTCTTTCTCATTCATCCTATACCTTGATATTGTAGCTCACTTATGTTAGTAATGATTTCATTTAGTTTCCTAGACTAGTTTTTTCCTATTATGTTTACTTTCACATTATATTTGTTTTCCTTTCTCTCCATTTCAACAACGTTTGGAAGAAGTTCCAAAAATTCCTCTTTAAAATTAGGACTATTTTGTTCCGAGTGTTACACATTATCTATTTCTTCTCCATTTAACTTCTCTATAGAAAGAATTTTGTATATTTTGTCCCTTAATCACAAGTTATTGCAGTACTATTTCTTAACTTTTGTTCTTCTTTTTCAAATATCCCCACTTCTAGAGGTATAAAATGTAACACTAGATTCTAAAATCATGTCAAAACAAAGCCAAGAATTTCCTTATATAACTATCTAACTCTTTGTAGGAAAACATATTTCATTCTAATGCATCCAAAGAATTTTGAAGGTGTCAGAGCCTAATTTTAAAAGCAGATAAAGAATGCATATATTCATGATTATAGAAAATGACAAAGTTAGTAGATAAACAAAATAAATGATAACAAACTATCTTTAAAATGATTACTATAAAGTCGCATCTGATGCACAAGGAGAAAGCACCTCAATTTTTCTAAATGTTCCAAATAAACACTTGAAAAATCTATTAATACACATGCAAGATAGGTATAAGTTATGCATAGGTTAGTTAATTTGAGTCAGTGAGTGCACACAAAGAAAAACCTAAATATAATTTTGTGCAAGGTGAACTGGTCGCAATTGCAACAATAGATGTCACAATTATTTTTGATATTCAAATACCAAAAGTTGCAAATTATGTAGAAGAATTTCAAGATGATAACTTAGATTCAACAATAGAGATTCTTGAGGATAGAACATGGAACAAAAATGAAGAAGAAAGGGAATTGGATAAAGAGAAATAATCTGAGGATAAAAAAGAGGTAGAACAAGAAACAAGAGAAGATAAAGGTTAACAGAAGGAGGGTGTGAACACTCAAAAAATAGAGGCAAGAGACATTATAAAGTGTTCATTCATGGGAATGGACACTAATCCCAAGGATGCTGAAATATACCAAGGAACAATTTACATATCCTTACTCTCTCCAATGCAAAAGTACAAATTTTATCAATTTGTAGAGGCACAAGCAGAGTAGGAGATGTTTAAAAACCATTTGCAGGACACAAAGTTAATTATCAAAGAAACAAAGTTTTTGATGATGATGGTTCTAATACATGGAATGAACATTGTAGACAAACCCTCTATAAAGTTAAATAAGTTAATCAGTGAGGTAAGCTCACAATTTGAATCCATTGAAAAGTCTACAAAGATAAAAGTGAAAAGAGAACTTGATGAGAAAATATTTGAACAACTAAAGAAGGAAGTTGTGCACGATAGAATGGTGATCAATTAGCATATTAAAGGGATCACCGAGGCTATCAATGAGGGAACCAATATATATATAAATCATGTTTGTATATAGATAAATTTGTTACAAGTTTTGGGGACCAAATAAAGGATTATGTAAATCAACTGGAGCAAACTTCTCAATTATAAAACCCTATGTAGGTCTCCATCTCATTTGTAGAAAACCAAGTTGTGTCCTGTCTTGAAATAATGTTTTTTTTGGAGAAAAACAAGTAGAAAATGATCAAAAATGTGAATGACATGAGAAACTTCATTGGTTTGAAACTTCACATACTTTTATTCTCCTTAAAGGAGGCTCAAAAGGAAAGTACAGTGTGTGTGAAGCTACTGATTTGATAAACATAGAGACCACTGCATATAACCTCAATGCAAACATATTGTTCTTAATGATCTTGAGACAAGGATGAGAAAAAAATTTACAACTTTTTAAGAGCCTCTATGTATAACTTATTCTATTAATGTAAGCAAGCAATTTTTGCTTGTACATAACCAACCTTTATATTCTTTTTGTCTTTTGTCTTTTGAGGAAGTTTTGACTAAGTATTTTGGCATATTGGGTACAACCTTTGCCATTGATGTCAAAGGGGGAATGAAAAAGTGAAAAATTTCTCTGAAGTATGAATATACATAAAAGGGGTCTAGTAAGAAAGAATAAGAACACAATTTTTGAATGGTTAATTTAGCAATAAGGACATAAATAATTTTTCACTTAGAAGTGTTGCCATCAATTACAAAAGTGGGAGAATGTTGGCAAGATGGAAAGAGACGCAACCAAATAGTTAGATTTTTTTTATTGATGGAAACAATATCATGTATAGATGTCATTTGTATATGCACAATCAATAACGAAATCATATCAAGTCTAGGACTATTTTTGACTAAGTACAAGAAATAGCACATCCAAAGTTCATATAGTTTTTAGAACCATCCAAGCTAATAGCTGATTATTTTTGGGTGCATATCTAAGGGAATAACAATAAAGGTGTGTCATCAAAAGGTGACACACTTGTATAAACCATTGTTATTGAGAGAATCCATAGAAGAGGATATCCAAAGAGGCATCTTATGATGGAATATGGATGAAGTGACTGAGAAGGGGGGGGGGGTGAATCAGTCAACCATAAATCACTTCACAATTAATTCTTTCCAGATCCCTTAGGATATCTTAAAAATGTTATCTGTTTTAGCACTCGGTGAATAGATTGCAGTAACTTTGAAGACGCAGAAAGTATTAACAAAATTATCTTTTAGATATTCATCAGCACTGGTGTATGATTAAGATAGAAATTAAGAACACAAGAGACACAAGATTTAATGTGGAAACCCAATATGGGAAAAACCACCAATGTATCTAGATACTGATTTTCACTTTTCTGAAGTGATGCCTGGTTAGAAGCCAACCCAGTAAAAGGTTACAAAACACACTGTTAACTGTGACCTTGTTAGAGGATTTAATCACCCTGCTAGGAGTGGCCTGGTAAGAGGTCTTGAAAACAATTCAATGGAATTGTCACCTTGTTAGAGGATTTACAATATGGTTGTTAAACCAACTCGGTTAAGAGATTTAGAATTCACTGTTACAATGATAAGAAGGTAACAATGAAAAATGACCTATATAATAATGCAACTACCTTGCTGATTACAGATCTCTGTTTTGCATATGTGTGATCCTTCCTGATTGAATAAATCTCTGCTGCACCTTAAGGATATCTGAACATCCTTCACAAATTCGCACACACCTTTCCTATCTTTTCTTCTGTAAATCTTCTGTTGTATGTATATATTTATTTTTCACATTTGACCTTTTATCTATATGATTTTAGATTTGTCAAATCGACATTATTTAGTATAACAGTCAGCTGAATTAAGCAAACTCTTTTTGCAAAGATCCTTCAAGGGCCAACAGTGCTTGGTGACCATAACTTTCTATAATCTTTCGGAGACCGAGGGAACTCGGTAAACACCGACAATCCTTTACCTTCGATAACCGACTAAACTCGATAAATACTAAATTTCCTTTGACGACTGACTGAACTCAGTAAACACTGAATTTCCTTTGACGACCGACTTAACTCGATAAACACTGAATTTTCTTTGACGACTGACTGAACTTGGTAAACACTGAATTTTCTTTGATGACCGATTGAACTCAGTAAACATTGAATTTCCTTTGATAATCGAGTGAACTCGGTAAGCACTAATCTTCCTGTCTGGTAGACCGACTGAGCTCGGTAGGAACTGATTGCTGTGGACTATGACATTGTGTGACATTAAAGACAATACATAATTTGAGTAGCAATTTCCTTCAGACAATTGTTTCCAACAATCTCCCTCTTTGGCATTGACAGCAACACAATATGTCATAGCATAAGAAATTTGAAAGAGTTAGCTCAGTTCAGATTCAAATCTCCCTCTATCAGCAAACTTCCTATATCCTGAAAATTCTTCCTTCTGACTATTGAAAATTTCTTGAAGTAATAGAAAAGACATAGCAAACACTCCCTCTTTGACAACACATGCCAAAGACAATTCACATATTACCGGTGTAAATTAATGTACCTCAAGTACTGATTCATATGAAATGATTCCTTGAATATGCTGCATCAACTGGTTGATTTTCAATCATGTTCTGGTTGATGCATCATTAAAACTATATTTAGTGAGCCTCAGATAGGGGAATGACCCCTAACTTACCTCTTAGATACACAAATGCATCCTTAGGTAATGGTTTGGTAAAAATGTCTGCAATCTATTCTTTTGTATGAATATATTCTAATCTGATTTCCTTGTCCTGCACCAATTCTCTGACAAAGTGATATTTAATAGCAATGTGCTTGGTTTTGGAATGCATCATTGGATTCTTCAAAATGTTTATTGCACTGGTATTGTCACAAAATATAACAACTAGTTCTTTGATTTCAACCTTCATACCTTCTAATAACTGTTTAAACCAAACAATATTTGAACAGTTTACTGCAGCAGCAACATATTCTACTTTAGCTGTGGATTGAGATGTGCAATTTTGCTTTTTACTAGTCCAAGATACCAGTCTTTTTTCAAGAAAAAATGCTCCACCACTTGTGTTTTTTCTGTCATCAATGTTTCCTGCCCAATCAGCATCAGTAAACACTTTTAAGTCTAGATTGCCTCCAAATTTATACCACAAACCATATTCTTCAATTCCTCTTAAGTATCTTAAGATTCTTTTGATTGCCATCATATGATTTTCCTTAGGTTTTGCTGAGAATCTAGCTACTATACCGACTGCTAAGGCAATATCAAGTCTTGTATGTACTACATACTGCAATTTTCCAATCATAGATCGGTATAGGGTCTGATCAACTTCTTTTGAATCATCATTTTTGGTGAGTTTCAGTCCAGTACACATGGGTGTACCAACTAGTTTTGAATCTTCCATACCAAACTTCTTAAGTATTTCCTTAATGTATTTAGATTGAGTAATGTATATACCATTCTTGCTTTGCTGAATTTGAAGACCAACAAAGAATTTTATTAAACCAAACATAGACATTTCAAATTCTTTGTTCATTTTCTCTGAAAATTCTTTGCACTGATCCTCATTCCCTGTAAATATAGTATCATCTACAAATATTTCTGCCAATACAATTTTGTCATCCGGTCCTTCTTTAATATACAGATTGCTGTTATCATTGGCTCTTTTGAAATTAATCTGAATTAAATAGTTATGGAGTCTTTCATACCATGCTCTAGGAGCTTGTTTCAAACCATACAATGCTTTGTGTAACCTGCAGACCATGTCCTTTTTATCTGGATCAACAAAACCTTTAGGTTGTTCAATGTAGACCTCTTCATCAAGAATTCCATTGAGAAATGCAGATTTTATATCCATCTGATATACCTTAAATCCTTTGTGTGCTACATAAGCAAGTAGAGTTCTTACACCTTCTAATCTTGCAATAGGAGAAAAAGTTTCTCCATAATCTATACCTTCTTCTTGAGAATAACCTTTACATACCAGTCTAGCTTTGTTTCTAGATACTTGACAATCTTCATTTAGCTTATTCCTGAATACCCATTTTGTTCCAATTACATTCTTATCTTTAGGTCTAGGTACAAGAGTCCATGTTTTGTTCTTTTGTATTTGTTCTAATTCTTCATTCATTGCTTCAATCCAACTTTCATTTTCCAATGCATCTTTGATATTTCTAGGTTCAAAGTCAGTAAGCAGACATGTACCTTTTAGCTTGCTTCTTGTCATAGTACCATCTGATTTGTTTCCAATAATTTGATCTGGTGTATGATGTCTTCTGACATATTTGGCTAGTATAGGTTCCTTGCCTTTTGAATGATTCATGCTATTGTCTTCTAGGATCTCTTCTTCAGGTTGCTCAGGCTCGGTAGATATTTGCTCAGTAACTTCAGGCTGAGACTCGGTCTGAATTTCTTCCTATGACTCAGTTTGAACTTGTTCCTGTGACTCGGTTTGTGACTCGGTAACTGTGCTCGGCTTGGTAGATATAGTTTCCTTATTGATAGTTGTGTCTACCAATGTTTCAGGTTCAATGTAAATGAATCTTCTGTAGTTCTCAAGTTCCCTTTTGCTTTCTTCTTCAGTCTTTTCTGCAAACTCATCAAATTTTACATGTATACTTTCTATGACTTTGTGAGTAGATAAGTTCAGACATTTGTATGCCTTGCTTTTGCTAGAATATCGTAGGAATATTTCTTCATCACTTTTCACATCAAATTTATTTCTTCTGGATTCTTTTAAGATATAACACTTCCTACCAAATATTTTCATGTAACTTACATTGGGTTTATAGCCATACCATAATTCATAAGGAGTTTTGAATGTGTCTTTCTTCAATTGTACTCGGTTCAAGGTATGAACTACAGTGCTGATAGCTTCCTTCCAGTATTTTATAGCGATGTTTTTTTCTATCATTAGAGTCCTTGCACAATCCATAATAGATGTATTTCTTCTTTCTACTATTCCATTCTGCTCAGGAGTTCTAGGAGCTGATACCTGTCTTATGATTCCTCTTTCAATGCAAAAGTTGTTAAAATCATGGGAGATGAATTCACCACCTCTATCTGATCTTAAGCATTTCAATCTTTTCCCTATTTCCTTTTCCACTCTTGCTAAGTACCATTTGAACTTTTCAAATGCTTTTGATTTTTCTCTTAAATACATGACAGTCATCATTCTAGAATAATCATCAACGAAAAGAATAAAGAATTTATCTCCAATATAGCTTTGTATTCCAATAGGTCCACATAAATCAGTATGCACAATTTTCAAAATTTCTTTAGACTGATAGTTCTTACTCTTGAAACTAGTTTTACTCATTTTGCCAATCTGACAATTCTTACATAGACCAGTATCAGGTTTCTTCAAAGTAGGAATGCCTCTAACCTTCTTGAATTTGCTTATTTTTATCATGTTATCAAAATTCACATGACATAACCTTTTGTGCCATAGCCAACTTTCTTCTATTTGAGCAATAAAGCATGAATATTCACTGAGATCAAGATAAAATAAGTTACCTTTTGTTTGTTTGCCTGATCCAATGAGTTTTCCTTTTTCATCCAGCAGTCTTGCTTGACCATTCATGAATTCAACCTTGAAACCAGTGTTGATTAGCTATGCTACACTTAGAAGATTATGTTTTAGTCCTTCAACCCAATAAGCATTATCACATATGAGTTCTTTGGTTAATGAGATTCTTCCTTTTCCTTTTATACAACAAGGTTCATTGTTTCCAAATCTTACATTACCACTATCATAGTCTTCTAGATATTCAAATTTTGTCTTGTCACCAGTCATGTGGTGTGAACATCCGCTATCTATTATCCATATATCATCTTTTCTTATATGAGAAATAAGTGCCATCTTATCTTCATCATCATCAGATTCATCTTTTATAGCAATAAAGACAATTTCTTCTTCACTATCATCAGAATCTTTAGCCATAAAACATGTTTTCTTACCTTTATCCTTGAATGATTTGAAATTCTTTTTGCCATAGTACTTGTGACTTCTCTTCTCTTCCTTGACTTGCTTGTTTGGGCACCTAGCTGCAATATGTCCAATTTCTTCACATGAAAAATAGATTAAAGGAGTTTTACCTTTATATTTACCTTTCCCTCTAGAGTACTTCTTTGCAAGTAATGCTTCTACAATTTCAAGATCACTATCAGAACTTTCTTCTGATACTTCTTCACTTTCTGACTGAACTTCTTTAATTTTCTTATTCTTCTTTAGTGAAACCTTGGCCTCAAAAGCTGATTCAATATTTTTGGAACTAGGAACATAGTTGTCATAGTTGTCTAATTCAAAGGTTGTCAATCTTCCAACTAAAGCATCCAAAGTTATATTGTGGTTTGTTTCACATCTTCTTTCTTGAATAGCTGATACTCTTATTGCATAGATAGGGAGTAATGTTCTGAGTACCTTACTTATAACAGTTTCATCTGAGATTGTTCCTCCAGAAGCTCTAATTGTACTTACACTTGCTTTGATTCTTTCAACATATTTTGCAATGTTCTCATCTTCCTTCATATTCATCTTGTCAAACTGTCCTCTTAGGCTTTCTGCTTTGGCTCTTTTCACATTTGCATCACCACCATATATTTTCTTCAGTGCCATCCACATTTCATATGCAGTAGTGCATTCTTTAATATCATCAAATTCTTCATAGCTGAGAGCAGATGCAATGTCTATCATCATGGTGTTGTGAGTCTTTTTATCTGCAATTTCTTCAATAGTTAATGTGCCATTAGGAATTGTGTATTCTTCTTCAATGTATTTGCATCCTGAATCACCAATGAAAGCTAGATGAAGTCGCATGAGACCTTTCCATGCTGAAAAGTTATCTTTGTTGAGCTTTGGAATTTCCCTCTTGTAAGACATCCTGATCTTTAGCTTAGGTCCTTGAAACCCTTCCTGCAAGCACTAAAAGCTCTGATACCAATTGATGGAATATGGATGAAGTGACTGAGAAGGGGGGGGTGAATCAGTCAACCATAAATCACTTTATAATTAATTCTTTCCAGATCCCTTAGGATATCTTAAAAATGTTATTTGTTTTAGCACTCGGTGAATAGATTGTAGTAACTTTGAAGATGCAGAAAGTATTAAAAAAATTATCTTTTAGATATTCATCAGCACTGGTGTATGATTAAGATAGCAATTAAGAACACAAGAGACATAAGATTTAACATGGAAACCCAATATGGGAAAAACCACCAATGTATCTAGATACTGATTTTCACTTTTCTGAAGTGATGCCCGGTTAGAAGCCAACCCGGTAAAAGGTTACAAAATACACTATTAGGTGTGACCTTGTTAGAGGATTTAATCACCCTGCTAGGAGTGGCCTGGTAAGAGGTCTTGAAAACAATTCAATGGAATTGTCACCTTATTAGAGGGTTGACAATATGGTTGTTAAACCAACTCGGTTAAGAGATTTAGAATTCACTGTTACAATGATAAGAAGGTAACAATGAAAAATGACCTATATAATAATGCAGCTACCTTGCTGATTACAGATCTCTGTTCTACATATGTGTGATCCTTCCTGATCGAATAAATCTCTGCTGCACCTTAAGGATATCTGAACATCCTTCACAAATTCGCACACACCTTTCCTATCTTTTCTTTTGTAAATCTTCAGCTGTATGTATATATTTATTTTTCACATTTGACCTTTTATCTATATGATTTTAGATTTGTCAAATCAACATTATTTAGTATAACAGTCGGCTGAATTAAGCAAACTCTTTTTGCAAATATCCTTCAAGGGCCGACAGTGCTCGGTGACCATAAGTTTCTATAATCTTTCAGAGACCGAGGGAACTTAGTAAACACCGACAATCCTTTACCTTCGATAACCTACTGAACTCGGTAAATACTAAATTTCTTTTGATGACTGACTAAACTCGGTAAACACTGAATTTCCTTTGACGACCGACTGAACTCGGTAAACACTGAATTTTCTTTGACGACCGACTGAACTCGGTAAACACTGAATTTTCTTTGACGACTGACTGAACTCGGTAAACACTAAATTTCCTTTGATAACTAAGTGAACTCGGTAAGCACTAATCTTCCTGTCTGGCAGACTGACTGAGCTCGGTAGTGCTAGGATTAACAAGGCAGAAATAACAATTATGTGCAAATATAACTAATATCAAAAAATAATAAACCACACAGAATAGAACACAAGACACACAGATTTAACATGGTTCACCCAATCCCTAGGCTACATCCACCAACAGCAAGTCCAATATTATTATTATCCAGTGATTACAACCTGATTACAATCTGTAATCCCTTACAGCCCAATTCTACCGCAAGTACTAAAATCATACATCATGAAAATCCCTAACCCTAAGCCATATTATATAATATTTTCCCGCTTTAGGGTTAGAATGAGTTATAAGTAGTCGGCCCAAATAACCAAAAAAGTAGTCGGCCTCAAAAAAAATTTTAAGTAAAAGTGTATAGTACTTTCCTGACTAGTCACCACAAGCTAACAATCTCCCACTTGGTGACTGATCAGTATCCACAATATACTAAAAAACCTCCGACTTGGAGACTGATCCTATAGCAATACCGCTACCCACATGAGGCTCCCACTGGATTGAACCACCTTGGACTCAGTTGTTCCTTTATTTTGTTCAGTCTAGAAGACCAACTGAAGCTGAACATGAGTTCAACTTCTCCCTTGTTACTACCTTTGTAAACATATCTGCTAGATTATCATCAGTATGAATCTTTTCCAGCCTTAACTGTCCATCATCCAAAACTGATCGAATGAAATGGTACCACAACTGTATGTGTTTTGTCTTTGAGTGCAAAGTAGAATTCTTTGCAAGATGAATGGCACTTTGGCTATCTATATGTAGAAAATTATCCTTTTGTGGATGTCCCAATTCTTCCATGAAAAATTGAAGCCATATCATCTCCTTGGCTACCTCTGTAGCAGCAACATACTCTGCCTCTGTAGTGGATAAAGCAACCACCTTTTGTAGTCAAGAAATCCAACTCACTGCTATCCCACCAATAGTAAATATATAACCTATAGTACTCCACCTGCTATCTATATCTCCTGCCAAATCTGAGTCAACATAGCCTTGTACAGTAGTAGTAGAACCCCCAAAGTGTAAACACTTACTGGATGTGCCTCTCAAATATCTAAGAATCCATTTGACTGCATTCCAATGCTCAAGACCAGGGTTACTCATATAACGGCTAATGACTCCCACTGCGTGTGCAATATCTAGCCTAGTACATACCATAGCATACATTAAGTTCCCTATAGCTGAAGCATAAGGTACCTTAGATATTTGAGTCTCTTCTTCTGGTGTCTTGGGACACATATCCTTAGTCAATTTCAAATAAATAGGCAAAGGTGTGCTGACAGCTTTGGCATTTTCCATAGAGAAACGTTGCAACACCTTCTCAATATAATCAGCCTAAGATAGAGAAAATTTCCTATTTTTCCTATCTCTACAAATTTTCATACCAAGGATTTGTTTTGCTGCCCCCAAATCCTTCATAGCAAAAGATTTTGCTAACTGTTGTTTCAACCCCTTAATGTGATCCATGTTAGACCCAGCTACAAGCATATCATCAACATACAAACATAAAATAATGTAGCTATCATCATCCAACCTCTTAAAATAAACACAATGGTTAGAATGACACCGACTATATTGATGCCCATTCATAAAATTGTCAAATTTAATATACCATTGCTGAGGTGCTTGCTTCAAGCCATATAAACTTTTCTGCAATCTGCACACCAAATTCTCCTTACCCTTGACCTCAAATCCTTGTGGCTGAACCATATATATTTCTTCATCCAAATCACCATGAAGAAAGGCTATTTTAACATCAAGCTGCTCTAAATGCAAATCTTTAGTAGCCACAATACTTAAAACAGTACGAATAGAAGTCATTTTAACAACTGGAGAAAATATGTCATCAAAATCAATACCATGTTTCTGTGCAAATCCTTTTACGACTAATCTGGCTTTAAATCTTTTCGTACCTCCATCCTCTTCTTTTATCCTGTAAACCCATTTATTCTATAAAGCCCTTTTACCTGCAGGTAACTTACATAAATCCCATGTCTGATTTTTCAGTAAAGAGTCCATTTCATCTGTCATTGCAGACTCCCACTGAAGCTTTGTATCCACCTGTACAGCTTCATTATAACATTCAGGTACACCAGCATCTGTTAACAAAATAGAATACAAAGATGGAGAAAATCTTTTTGGAAGTCTACTTAGCCTTGTTGACCGTCTAACGCTCACTGGGGTGTGTGGTATTTGTTGTTGCTATTGTTGTGGAGCATAAGGAACTACTGGAACATGAACTTGTGGAGTATCATCTAGTACTACATAGTCATTTTCTTTCTTTTCATGCTGCAGCAACAGATCTTTGTACAATACTTTCTCATTGAATATGACATCCCTGCTTCTTACAATTTTATGATTTTCAAAATCCCAAAGCCTATAACCAAATTCATCAATGCCATACCCAACAAATACATATTTCTTTGACTTAGCTTCTAGTTTGGTTCTATTTTCAGAATCTATAAGTGCAAAAGCTTCACAACCAAAGGTTTTGAGAAAAGAATAACTCACCTTCTTACCACTCCATGCTTCTTCTGGAATACCATAGTCCAAAGGAGTAGAGGGGCCTCTATTGATTAAATAAATAGAAGTGTTCACTACCTCTACCCACATATTTTTGGGCAGCCTAGCATGCGACCTCATACTCCTTGCATGCTCCATTATTGTCCTGTTCATGCGTTCAGCCACTCTATTTTCTTGTGGAGTCCTTGGTACAGTTTTCTACCTACGAATACCATTAGAGGAACAATATTCTTCAAATTCTGTGCTGCAATAATCACCACCATTATCAGATCTGAGATATTTTAACTTTTTACCAGTCTCATTCTCAACCAAGCATTTCCATTTCTTAAAAGTTTGAAATACATCAGATTTTTGTCTAAGGAAATAAATCCATACTTTTCTTGTTGCATCATCTATAAATGTAACATAATACAGAGAGCCACCAAGGGAAGATACCTGAGCTGGTCCCCATATATCTGTATGCACAAGCTCTAATCTCTCATTTTTCTTTTCCTTCCCACTCTTCACAAAACTAACTCTCTTTTGTTTTCCATAAACACAACTTTCACAGAAATCTATATTGACACATTTTAAACCAGGTAAAACTTTCTTTGAATGAAGTAATTTCATACCTTTTTCACTCATGTGCCCAAGTCTGTTGTGCCATAGTGCTGTGTCAGAATCTATAGCAATAGTTTGATGTTCTTCCTGCTCAACTGCAACCACTGTTCCTGAACATTAATTATCTTCTGAAACAATTAAAGTAGAAAGAACAGTATGACCTGTACAAAGATATAAGGTTCCTACTTTCACACCTTTTTCTACTACTAAGGAACCTTTTGAAACCTTCCAATTTTTATCATTAAAAGTAACTGTGCAACCCTCATCACCCAGTTGCCCTGCTGAAATTAAATTCTTACTTAGCCTTGGAACATGTCTTACCTCTTGTAGTAGCCAATGATTCCCATTCTGCAACTTAATCTTAATTTTTCCCTTTCCAACAATCTGACAGGGTTCATTATCTCCCAAATAAACTAGCCCAAAATCCCCTTGGACATAATCAACAAAATAACTTCTATGGGGTGTAGCATGAAATGAAGCCCCAGAATCTAAAACCCATGAATCATCAATACTTTCTAAGGACAAGAGCAAAGCATCCTCCTCGGATTTGTTACTTACCACATTTGCCTCCTTGTTTCCATCATTTTTGTCTCCTTGATCTCTCTTTCGAGACCAACAATCTTTCTTCTTATGACCTGGTTTTCCACAGTACCAGCAATCATTTGGCCCTTTAGATTTGGACCTCTTTCCCTTTGATTTTTCTCTTGATTTTTCATGATTTCCAGAGTTGTTTCCTCTATCTCTTGTTCTGCCTCTGCTTTCTGTGTTCAATACACTACCCGATGTGGATGCCCCTGAGCTTTTCCTATGAATTTCCTCACTGAATATAACACCAATAACATCATCATACTTTAGGGTATTAGAACCAAAAATAGAATTACTAACAGCCATTACCAAGCCATTCCAGCTTTCTGGAAAAGAACACAAAATCAAGAGAGCCATAACCTCTTCATCAAAAGTAATTTTAACTAAGGTTAATTGACTTGTAACTGTATTAAACTCATTCAAATGATCAGTAACTGATCCACCTTCTACCATTTTCATATTAAATAAACGCTTCATAAGAAATACCTTGTTTGAAGCTGAAGGCTTTTCATACAACTTCGCTAGGGTTTCCATCAGATCTTTAGCTATCTTTGCTTCAGTAATATTGAATGCCACCGATTGTGCCAGGCATAGATGAATACTCCCTAGTGCCTTCCTATCCAAAATATCCCAATCTTCCTGAGACATTGATTGCTCTTTCTTGGCTACTCCCTCTAATGGCCACCATAGATCCTTCTGATAGAGATAATCCTCCATTTGCATCTTCCATAACTGGAAGTTCTGCCCATTAAACTTATCAACCTTCAGCCTACCCTCATCTGCCATTTCTCCCATTTAACCGAGAGACTCTCCCACTAACTCGTGAGACCTACTTTAGAGAATAGATGAAAGAACGAATGAAATAACCTCACTCTGATACCACTTGTTAGGATTAACAAGGCAGAAATAACAATTATGTGGAAATATAACTAATATCAGAAAATAATAAACCACACAGAATAGAACACAAGACACACAGATTTAACATGGTTCACCCAATTTCTAGGCTACGTCCACCAACAGCGAGTCCAATATTATTATTATCCAGTGATTACAACCTGATTACAATCCGTAATCCCTTACAACCCAATTCTGCCGCAAGTACTAAAATCATACATCATGAAAATCCCTAACCCTAAGCCATATTATACAATATTTTCCCGCTTTAGGGTTAGAATGAGTTATAAGTAGTCAGCCCAAATAATTGAAAAAGTAGTCGGCGAGGTCGAGAAGAAAAGTGTATAGTACTTTCCTAGATAGTACTTTCTTGATTAGTCACCACAAGCTAACAGGTAGGAACTGATTGCTGCGGACTATGACATTGTGTGACATCAAAGACTACATAATTTGAGTAGCAATTTCCTTCAGACAATTGTTTCCAACATGTTATAGCTTCCTATCTATGACGTGCAAGAATGTAAGCATTATAGATGATGGCTCTTAAATGAACCTCAATAAGAAACCCTTCCAAGGTGCACCATAGAATGGAAGATTCAAGATGAAGATGCAAGGATGAAAGATCTAAGCTAGAATAAAATTGCAAGAAAATGAAATCAAAGCTAATCTATCAAGATTACAATACCTCCTATTTAAGCTAGATGCAATAAGGAATTGTTAATATAGAATGCAATTAAACTATAATGCTCTTAAGAATGCAAGTAAACAAAATGATAGCATAACAATAGCATTAATGATATAATATGCAAGAGTGGGGAAATAGTCTTCTTTTAAAGAACCATGGATGATGGAGATTAAGAGGCAAAATCTAAGGGTGGAGAATAATCCTCATTTTGACTTTAGGGTACAATATTATCAAGAGTGTAGTACCCCATCCATAGTTCACTTTTAGGTTTCTTTCTGTTTTAGTTGTTTGACCAAATTATTTTAGGTCACTTTTGATGTGATCGATTATTATGATAATAAATGATGATTATGGATCTCTATTCATTAAATGTGTATCAGGTTATTGCATAGATTAGATGTTGATATCATTTGATGTTATGTTTATGTTTTATATTGATTAATGGTACTAATCCCATACTGGCATGTGTATGGTTATCATGTGTTTGCATTTGGTTGACGTGTTTTGTTTGGTAGAGGATGGAGGCGTAGTTAATTTCATAGTCGAGATTCACACGACTGACCATACCCTATCATTATCTACTATATATTATTGTATGTACATGCTTCATCTTGTGATGATAGTTTTGCAGGTACATGGCATCATCTTTTTTGAATTGGTAGGAGTGAGCGTGCTCACAAACATTCATCTCAATGGTAAAGAGGGGAGATAATACACAGACCCAAAACCCTAACCTAAGCCTAATTATCCTAGGATTGGACAAGTGTCAGTTTGACTACCCCACCAAAATTCACCTGGTTGGCATGAATTCGTGGATCCTGTTCTTAAGAGTGTGCATGGTTTTAGTTTGCTTGATTTACTATGCATGATTCAGTTGATTTATGATTATGTAGGTGATTTTATATGATTATCAATGTTAGGATTATAGTTGAATTTAATGATTTAATTATGTTCCTATGTTTAATTTGGAAAATTATCTTAAGTCAATTATTTGATTAATTAGAATTAATTGTTTATTAAATTGAAATTAGGATTATCTATGTTTGAGTGTATTATTAAATAATTGAATATTTAATTGCATGTTCTAGGACGTATTAAATATTTAATTTATTTAATGTGGGATTTAATTATTAACATGTGTTTAATTAGAAAATGATTTGAATTATGCTTGTATATTTTATTAAATGATTAAATAATTAATTGCATGAATTTTAAGATGCATTAAGTATTTAATTTATTTAATAATGAATTTAAATTATAACATGTGCAAATTGGAAAAAGGAATTTGTTTTCAAAAAGATAACAACTAGTTTTCAAAAGTCAAAGTTGGGTTGTGCATTTAAAAGATAATTAATTAATTAATTAGAATTTATTTTCAATTTTGGAATTAGAGTTGGATCAAGAGTTGTCTTCTGAGTCATTTTTTATTTGGACTTGAACTGTGAGTTAGCTTTTGAGTTGTCTTTAGGGATTGCATGACTTTGGGAATTGAATTCCTATTAGGAAAATTATTGCATTTATTTTTGGGGAGAGACAGGTTTTGGAGAAGATTTTTGGGGAGAGCTTGTGTGCTTTGTATTTTGGAGATTTGTGAATTGTTGTGGTTGCTTGTTGATTAGGGGCTTGAATGTGCATCTGAATTTGGTGCTTGTGTTCATCATAGTTCTTAAATTTGCAGACATGATTAGATTTGGAAAAAATCTCACTCTCAAATCTTTGATAGGGGTTTCATTACAGTTTCTGGCATTAGATCCAAGGTAGGATCTGGAATTCTTGTTTTGTGCCTTCTGTTATTTTATCTAATAAAATTTTGTGTTTGAGTAGATCTAGTTCTATCTCATTAGATCTGTATGATTTCTTGAATTTTGGGTATTACAGAAACCTCAGATCTATTATTTTATGTTTTTATGATGATTTGGCATTGTACCATTATGCTAGTAAAATTGTATTAAAATCTTGTCTATGATTTTCTTGTAAATCAAAAAATCAAATCTGCTATATAGTTAGACTATAGAGTTGAAAGAAAATTAATCCCCTTTTTGGAAAGAAATCCAATTTGAATTAAAAACCCAATTTGGGTATAAATTTAATTCTAGTGAAAATTGTTAGTCTCTGATTAAAATTTATAGTAAAAAATAATTATACCTGGAAATGACAAAAAAATTGATTAGCCAATGAGAGACAATTTGTATGCAATGAGCAGAAGCAATAACAATTAAATTACAAGAATGTATAAGACAAAATAGTGTGTGTGTAAGAAAATTGTTAATATGGCCTATTACCACTTCTGGAAAGTTGACATAGAGAATCCTTTATTCCATTTTCAAAAATGGCCTCATTAAAATATATATATGTTTATATTTATTAATGAATGAGATCCTTTGATGAAGGGTGCTCCCCTTAATACCACAAACACATAACATAAATAGAGAAACAACAACAATTATATGCAAGAACAAAAAATTGGCTTCTTATTATCTCCACAAATGTGGGATTACAAACTTTCAGAATTACAATATGCAAAGCCACATGGGCATTCCCTTACAATATTCTGTAGGACAAAGCTTCAAATCAATACCTAGAACTACTACCCAGAACTGCCCTAGACAACACTACGGGCCTTCTTTATATAGGGAATTTCGACCGCCCGAGAAGGTTCCAAAAATTTAGCCCTATGGGCCGACCAAACTTAGAATTATTTTATTTTTCAATTTATTACATCAAAGTCGGCTCAAAATAACTTTTGAAACCCGAACAAAAATTTTGAAGGAAAATTATTTTCTGCCATTTCAGGTGACCCGACTTTTGGAGACCATAAGTCATCACTAGTTGATCCGATTGATTATTATAACCCCAATTTAGAAACGCCACGAAGTGCTCTACAGGCTTGACCTGCGCAAAGCGCCCGTCACCCAATTTTTTGACCTCATTCAGGGGCTCTAAAGCCTTCAAAACTAAGTTCAAAGTTTATGTACCCTACTTCCAATACCAAAAATCTTCAATATCTTCAAAACTAGACCTGATCTAGCCATGAAACTTTGCTGGCAGGCTGATATGACTGAGATGAACCTCCACATGTAAAATCAGAACATTCCGAGATCCTAAGACCAACTTACTAAAAATAGCAAGTTTCCATAAATAGCAACTCTACACAAGATAGCCCTTATTGAATTCAAAAACAAAAAATATTTTTGGGTGATGCAAGATTGCTCTTACACCCAGGATGCTCCTGCATCAGACACCCGGGGTAATTTGAGAAGTGACCCTGTCACGACTCAGGTGTGTAGAGGAAAACCAAGACGGTTAACCTCCTCCTTTGTTAGCCATGATGAATCTTCAATAGGTCATCCTTTCCATTTGATGAAATACTCTTTATATGTCATATTCCTTGTGCTTCTGCCAACATGACTGTCCAGTATGTCTTCAATCTCCTTGGTATCTGAACTACTTGCTGGAATACTCCACTGTGCTGCTGCAATCTCATCTTCAAGACCTCCTTCATGATACTCTGTCAAATATGAAATGTTAAACACTGGTGAAATATTCAGCTCACTAGGCAATTCTACTTCATATGAATTTCCTGAATCATGCTTCTTCAATATCTTACATAGTCCAAACTTTTTTATTTTCAGCTTGTTATATGTACCAACCAGAAATCGCTCCTTTCGCAAATGAACCATGACTTCATCTCCAACCTGAAATTCCTTATGCCTCCTTTTCTCATCTACCTTAGACTTATACTGTGCATTCATTTTGGTAATATGCTTCCTCACCTCCTCATGGATGTTCTTCAAGTGTTCTACAAAATCTTCAGCTTCAGCACTACTTATTTCTCCTTTATCTATCTTTCTCAATTCAGATGCATTTCTTGGACTACTTCCATATACAATCTAGAATGGTGATTTACCGCTACTCCTATTGACAAAATTATTGTATGCAAATTTTATTTGTGGTAAAATCAAATCCCATCCCGTTGGCTTATCTCCAACCAAACATCTAAGTAGATTTCTCAAACTTCTAATCACCACCTCTGTCTGTCCATCAGTCTGTGGATGATGTGATGAATTGAACTTCAAATCTGTCTTCAACTTCTTCCACAATGTCCACTAGAAATATCCAACAAACTTAGTATCTCAATCTAAAACTATGGTCTTTGGAAAACCATGTAGTCTCACCACCTCTCTGAAAAATAATCCTGCTACATGAATAGCATCATTAGTCTTCTTGCAGGGAATGAAATGTGCCATCTTTGAAAATCTATCAACCACCACAAAAATTAAATCATGTCCCCGCTGAGTTCTCGGTAATCCAAGAACAAAGTCCATACTGATATCCTTCCAAGGCTTCTCTGGTATAGGTAATGGCTGATACAACCTTGTATTCTGCTTCACTCCTTTCGCCATCTGACATACTCTGCAACTTTGTACAAACTTCTTTACATCTTGCTACAATTGTGGCCAATAATAATTCTCACCAACCAAAGCAAGGGTTTTATCATGACCAAAATGTCCAGTCAATCCTCCACTATGCTTCTCCTTGATGAGATTCTCCCTCATAGAACTTCGTGGAATGCACAACTAACTCTCTCTGAATAGCATATCATCTTGAATGATAAAATCCAGCCATTTTATCCTATCTAGAGTAACAGGTTCTGTACAAGCTTTCCAAGCTTCACCAAAATCAGGATCCTCTGGATATAAATTCTTGAGTTCCTTGAACCCAACCACCTCAATCTACATCTCTGTCAGCAATATTTGCCTTCTGCTAAGAGCATCTGCAACCCTGTTAGACTTTCCACTTCTTTGTTTCAAAACAAATATATAACTCTACAAAAACTCAACCCATTTCAAATGTCTTTGATTCAACTTTCCTAGACTGTTCAAATATTGCAAAGCTTGATGATCAGTATACAAAACAAACTCCTTAGGAAGCAGATAGTGCCTCCATTTTTTCAAAGCCTGAACTATAGCATAAAATTCTTAATCATAAACAGAATATTTTCTCTTGGCATCATTTAACTTCTCACCGAAATAAGCAACAGGTTTACCTTCTTGGCTCATAACAGCTCCTATTGTAGTACCACTAGCATCACAATCTACTTGAAACACCTTATTAAAATTTGGAAGTACTAAAACAGGTTGTTTTGTAACTTTTTTTTTCAACAATTGAAAACTCTTTTCTGCCCCATTAGTCCACTTAAACGCTTTTCTATCCTGTCTCATTGTTTCAGTCAATGGTCCACAAATACTACTAAAATTTCTGATAAACTTTCTATAAAAGCTAGCCAAACCATGAAAAGATCTTACCTCAGTAGCACTCCTTGGAGTAGGCTATTCAAGGATAGCCTATATCTTCTCTGGGTCCATTTTTAGACCTTTTACTGAAACTACAAATCCCAAATACACTAACTCTTTCTTCACAAAACTGCACTTCTTCAAATTAATCAATAATTTCTCATCTCTCAACTTCTCAAACACCATACGAATATGCATCATATGTTCCTCCAACGTCTTGCTAAAAATCAAAATATCATCTAGGTAAACAATGACAAACTTACCCAAAAATTCTTTCAGAACCTCGTTCATGAGCCGCATGAAAGTGCTCATTGCATTGGTTAGCCCAAAAGGCATGACTAACCACTCATATAGTCCTTCCTTTGTCTTGAAGTTAGTCTTCCATTCATCTCCTTCTCTGATCTGAATCTGGTGATATCCACTCTTCAGATCTATCTTTGAGAAATACACATCCCCACTCAAACAATCTATAATATCATCCATTTGTGGTAATGGAAACTTATACTTGATTGTGATCTTATTTATTTCTCTGGAATCTGTACACATCCTCCACTCTCCATTCTTCTTTAGTGCTAATACCGCTAGTATAGCACAGGGACTCAGACTCTCTCAAATCAACCCCTTCTACAATAACTCATGTACTTGTCTATTCAACTCTTCACTTCCTACTGGTGTCATTCTGTGTGCTACCTTATTTGGAAAACTGGCTCATGGAATCAAATCTATCTGATGACTGATCTTCCTTACCAGTGGTAATCCATCAGGTACATTATCAGATAAAATATTCTGAAACTCATTCAACAAATCTGCAACCTCTACAGGTACATCCTCTACTTCTTCTTTACCAACTTTTAGAATTAAAGCAAACCACACATCCTCATGCCTCATACCATCTAAGAATTTTCTTCCATCAACAAATGTTATTCTTGCATTATCACATACCTTTTCTTCAGTCTCCTTCAATGGCTTTATCTTATGTCGCTCTCCATCCTTTGTCAAGGAATAGGTATTCGCATGACCATCATGTACAACACATCTGTCAAACTATCATGGTCTACCCAACAACATATGACATGCATCCATAGAGATGATATCACATAGTACCTCATCTTGGTACCCGCCAATCTTGAACTTTACCAGACATTCTTCACTGACCATGACCTTGTCATCATCTTGCACCCAGGCAATCCGATATGGATGTGGGTGTTTTTGTCTCTTAAGCTTCAACTTTGTCACCATCTCTTCTGACACCAAATTGTTAGTGCTTCCACTATCGATAATCACATCACAACATTTACCCTCACAGTTGCATCTAGTGCGAAATAGGCTCCTCCTTTGTTCAGGTTCATTCTCACCACTTAGCAAGACTCTTTTGTTAATTAGCGTTTCTCCTCTTTTAGCATCTTTAGAATTTGATGATCTAGCATCTTCATCTACATGTGCAACTCTGGCCTGGCCTTCATTTC
>BSBK01005077.1:45000-47500 GCA_027943335.1 Chamaecyparis obtusa
TTGGAGCGAAATAGAAGGTGAAAGGAGAAAATCACGAGATGGGATCGGATGGTGGATAAATTGAAGTGATAGTTCATTCCTGTTGATTATGAGCTTGACCTACTAAAGAAATGCAGAGTTTGAAGCAAGCAGGAAGATCTGTTAAGGAGTATACAGAAGAGTTCTATCAACTTCTCATCAGAACAGGCCATGTAGAAGCTGATAAGGAGAAAGTTGCCCGATACCTTAATGGGTTAAGGCCAAGCATTCAGGAGGAGCTGAATCTGGTTTGAATGAATAGTATTGAGGAGGCATACCAGTTTGTCCTAAAAGTAGAGGAAAAGTCGAACAAGAAGTTTGAGAGAAAACAAAATAGATGAGGTCATGGTGGAAGATCTGGCGGACGGTCATATGGTGGCCGAAATGAAGATCTGAAAAAGAAGGATGAGGCCAGTAGCAGTCAGAAATAGAGAGAAAATAATCCCAATCATTTCTAGGATCGGAGTAATAGAGATCAGAGAGGAAGAGGAAGAGGACAAGGATCTGGAAGAGGAGGCTTCCATAGAACGTGTTTCACTGTGGATAAGAAGGTCATAGGGCATTTGAATAACCTCAGTGCCAAGGCAGAATAGACAGAGAAATGAAGGCCAGGCCAGAGTTGCACATGTAGATGAAGATGCTAGATCATCAAATTCTGAAGATGCTGAAAGAGGAGAAACGCTAATTAACAGAAGATTTTTGCTGAGTGGTGAGAACGAACCTGAACAAAGGAGGAAGCCTGTTTCGCACTCGATGCAAGTGTGAGGGTAATGCTGTGATGTGATTATTGATAGTGGAAGCACTGACAATTTGGTGTCAGAAGAGATGGTGATAAAGTTGAAACTCAAGAGACAAAAACACCCACATCCATATCAGATTTCTTGGGTGCAGGATGACCACAAGGTCATGGTCAGTGAACAATGCCTGGTAAAGTTCAAGATCAGCGGGTACCAAGATGAGGTACTATGTGATATCATCTCTATGGATGTATGTCATATGTTGTTGGGTAGACCATGATAGTTTGATAGATGTGCTGTACATGATGGTCGTGCGAATACCTATTCCCTGACAAAGGATGGAGTGTGACATAAGCTAAAGCCATTGAAGGAGACCGAAGAAAATGTATGTGGTAATGCAAGAATAACATTTGTTGATGGAAGAAAATTTTTAGATGGTATGAGGCATGAGCATGTGTGATTTTGCTTTAATTCCAAAAGCTGGTAAAGAGGAAGTAGAAGATGTTCCTGTCAGAAGTTGTAGATTTATTGAATGAGTTTTAGGATATTGTATCCGATAACGTGCCTGATGGATTACCACCAGTCAGGAAGATTAGTCATCGGATGGACTTGATCCTAGGAGTGAGTTTGCCGAATAAGGCAGCACACAGAATGACACTTGCAGAAAGTGAGGAGTTGAACAGACAAGTACATGAACTGTTACAGAAAGGATTAATCTGTGAGAGTCTGAGTCCCTGTGCTATACCAGCAGTATTAGCACCAAAGAAAAATAGAGAGTGGAGGATGTGTACAGATTCTAGGGCAATAAACAAGATCACAATCAAGTATAGGTTTCCATTGCCACGAATGGATAATATTATGGACTGTTTGAGTGGAGCTGTGTATTTCTCAAAGATAGATCTGAAGAGCGGATATCACCAGATTCGGATCAAAGAAAGAGATGAATGGAAGATTGCCTTCAAGATAAAGGAAGGATTGTATGAGTGGTTAGTCATACCTTTTGGGCTAACCAATGCACAGAGCACTTTCATGCGGCTCATGAATGAGGTTCTGAAAGAATTTCTGGGTAAGTTTGTCATTGTTTACCTAGATGATATTTTGATTTTTAGCAAGACATTGGAGGAACATATGATGCATATTCGTATGGTATTTGAGAAGTTGAGAGAAGAGAAATTGTTGATTAATTTGAAGAAGTGCAGTTTTGTGAAGAAAAAGTTGGTGTATTTGGGGTTTGTAGTTTCAGGAGAAGGTCTAAAAATGGACTCAGAGAAGGTACAGGCTATCCTTGAATGGCCTACTCCAAGGAGTGCTACTGAGGTAAGATCTTTTCATGGTTTGGCTAGCTTTTACAAAAAGTTTATCAGAAATTTTAGCAGTATTTGTGGACCCTTGATTGAGACAATGAGAGGGGATAGAAAAGAGTTTAAGTGGACTAACGGGGCAGAAAAGAGTTTTCAATTGTTGAAACAAAAAGTTACAGAACAACCTATTTTAGCACTTCCAGATTTTAATAAGGTGTTTTAAGTAGATTGTGATGCTAGTGGTACTGCAATAGGAGCTGTTATGAGCCAAGAAGGTAAACCTGTTGCGTATTTCAGTGAGAAGTTAAATGATGCCAAGAGGAAATATTCTGTCTATGATCAAAAATTTTATGCTATAGTTCAGGCATTAAAGAAGTGGAGACATTATCTGCTTCCTAAGGAGTTTGTTTTGTATACTGATCATCAAGCTTTGCAATATTTGAA
>BSBK01005077.1:52500-85000 GCA_027943335.1 Chamaecyparis obtusa
ATTAGTGTATCACATGTGATACCTAATATGGACATTATATTATCATAGTTAGATTTATTACTACACAACCTATGACATGTGCAGTGGATGTTAGTTTATGTATATGTCATGGATGTCCATGAGGATTGTATTTATTGTTATATCATGTAATTGTAATTTATAAGTTATGGAATCTTTTATTGATGTTAGTTCTAGTTATGTTTTATTCTTAAGTAATTCTAGGTCATGGGACCCTTGATTCTTGTAATCTGTGATGGATGTTGTATTAATATGAGTAAATGGTAATTGCTTCCACACTATTGTTTATCTTGTATGTTAACTTTAGAAAAAAAAATGCTCACCAAGCTTAGTAGCATGTTTAGGTTAACTTCTCTTGGGTTCCCTAGTGGGGCATTACAAAGAGGAAAAATCAAGTGGACGAGAATGGTTCGGTAGAAATGAGTGTTGGGGATTAAGAGGCAAAAGATATTCCACTCATGTGAAGAGAAAAAGCCTTTTTCTTTTCTTTTTAAATTAAGAAATTCCCTTTTCATGTGCACACATAGGATAAAGTGAGTTTTATTTAATTAAAAAGGACATGTTCTCTTAATCAAATAAAGCTTGGGATAAATTTGTTAAACTTTGGGATATCATCAAATAAATGATAAAGTGATGATTTGATCAATAGATATGATTGATTAAGAAAAAGATAAGGTCTAGTATTTTAAATTTTTAATGTTAGAGTGGAGATCAAGGTTTACTATACCATTTTTGGGTGGTTATATTTGCCCCCTTTTGACTAATGTGTAAGCAATTTGGGAACACATTGAGTCATAGAATAGATATTAAAATAGATGAAAGAGATTTGACTCTAAACTTGATCAAATGAAGTAAAGAGAGATAACTAATCATGAACTTGATTGAGCGATAACTAGAAAAGGTTGAAAAGATAGATCTGACTCTGAACTTGATCAAATGAGAACTAGCAAATGAGATAGATTTGATCAAATCAAGATAAAGTTCAAGATGATTGATTAAGTATAGAAGACCAAGTTTGACCATGAGGTGGTGAGAATTTACCCCATTTTGAATAAGGTTGTACAAAAAGATGTAGTAGTTAGGTCAAAATTAGAAGAAGGGATGATGAAATGATGATGGAAGAGAGAGAAATGTTGATTTCCTCAAAATATCAAATAGATTAGTCTCAAAGTGTTAGTCAGCTACATGTAGGAGGAAATAATTTAAAATGTGATTTTGACAGTCAAGATCAAGCTGGATTTTAATTTTGATCCTAAAAATGGATCCAGAACATTGAATTTAGGCAAGGGTGCATTTTTTCTGAAAATATGACACTTTGAAAATTTATGTCAAAATGCTATATGAGGGGCCCAAGGGGTCATTTTCAAATCATTTGTGCCTTTTTATTTTCATGAATCTAGAGTGAGATAGAGATTCACAATGGTAGATACATGAGTTCTAGTTGAGTAGCATAGATTCAAGTTCAGTCAGTTGCACAATCAGCCTTAGGAGTAGCCACATGCGGTAAGTCATTGATTTTCTTTTCATTTGGTGCATTTATTGCAATTTTAGCACTTTTTGGTATTTATTTGATTAGGTTTGTATGAAAATTTGGAATGTCGCACAACTTTACTAAGAAAGTTCGTATGAAATTTTACACAAAGTTAAAGTATCATATTGGTTTTTTATGAAATATTGCACTAGTGTGACCCATAAGTCATATGATATGGTGCAAAATTTTCCACCATTCTGAAATGTCACACCACTATGTTAGGAAATGTCATATGAAATAAAACTGATATGTGAATGCCATTTTTCTTTTTCTTAGTTTCTCACTTCTTGGTGACTTGACTCGAAGTACTTAGATTTTTTTTGATGATGTATTGATGCTTTGAGTCACTTTTTGATATATATGTGATGTATTTTTTCTTGTTTCTATAAAGGAGTGATAATTTCTAGACCTAGCCATTAGGGCTTCTTACCTAGTGGGTCTTCGCCTTGTGCCCCGATTGGCTACTGATGAGAGAGGTAATCTAGAGTTCATGGGGCTTTGAAAGTTTCTAAAGATGCCCCATATTCAGGAAAACCATGGGTTCCTGACTATGATCACTAAGAGATTTTATTCAGGGCATAATACATTCCATTTTCCTACTAGAGAGGTGATGGTGACACTAGAGGACGTGTATCATATTCTGTGCATCCCTTGCCATGGAGAGGTAGTAAGTACTCTTTGATGATTATAAATTATTTTTTAAGTCATATTTTATGCTTCACTATAGCTGATCTTGGTGCTAATACTAAAATTTGATCTTGGAGATATATTTGGATTGTTATCCTATTGATAGGATCCTGGCTATTCAAACTATTTTTCAAACTTAACCATCCAGGTCCATGTTATCCATTGGGAGAACATGATGGATAGTTGCATTGATGAATATCTTCTAGCCTTCTTTCCTTGTTCTTTGATTGGTCATGTGCTTAGTGCTGACAGGAGTCAAAGAGGCTTCCAATGTGGCTAGGGTAGACTTGTCATGGATTTGTCATCTTGACCTCAACAGATGGCATGTGGACCCTCTTTCTTGGTGGATATGTATTGTGAGTTTCATGATATTATCTATAGGGAGGGGAAGATTTTATCATTAAGGGCCATTGTGGCATGGGTGTGGGCTTGGGATCATATCAACATTATATGCTCTAGGGTACAACCTAGATATAGAGGGTGAACCTACATATAAAAGTATTTAGGGTTTATTCAGCAGATCCATGTAGGTGATACACCATATTCGTACCGATGCCTTGATGATCTTCATTTTTTAACATGGTTTTCTTATATTGAGTGTGAGTAGTGGTTTGAGGCTAGGGAGGATCTGGCATACATGTTTTACAACAGGTCATTAGTGGGAAGACACATAGCCATAGTCAAGTGGTTTGTCATTAGCAGGGTATGGCATCACTTTGGCAGAGCACATGATGTCAACACAGAGATGAGTGATTATTCCTGGTATAGAGATAAGGAGGACCTTGGATGGGGGCCCATTATATGATATGTAATTTATTTACAAAATATGTAGCAGCTGTAGAGGATAGTGCCCAACCTACACCTGAGCGTGATGAATGTAGGGACCACTTTTGAGTAATGGAGATGGAACTAGAATCACCCCTTCCCTATATTTTTCAGCAATGAGAGATTTCAGATTTGGAGGTAGAGGGGACCAAGGTGATGAGAGTGGTGATGGATGAGAAGGAGGGAGAAGAGGAGGATGAGATAGTAGCGGGTCTATGGGAAATGCCCCTTCTATCAAGTAACTTATAGCTGTGAGGGATCAGTAGCATCTTTATTTGGGAGTGAGACTTCTAGTATGAAGATAACTTTATCACTAATGGATCTTTTAGGAGGTAGGGTAGCTGGTTAACCATCACTAGCTCAATATTTTTGTACTTATGCAACAAATCTTTCACTTCTAAAGGTAGATCTTCCTTCTTGTCTACATTTTCATCCTTAGGTTTCAATACTAAGGAAAAGCCTACTCCATCTACTTCTAATGTCTTCAAAAACTCCTTCTCCCTCACTAAGAGTATATTAGGTCCTCCTTTCTTCACTTCTCCTTTGATGCAGGGGTGGGATGGTGCACTTGTTCTGCAACTTTGAGGGACCACAATGTTGTTCTTTATACAAGACCAACTAGGCCTTCTTAGGGATCATCCTCTTTGATCCAATGCCCACTTCACCTAAATAGAGTTCACAACTGATTTATGTTTCCACCACCCTCTCTAAACCTTTGGAATCAACTTCATGTCCCTTTTCTAATCTATATTTTCATCCAAGAAATTTCTTCAACTTTCAAAACCCAAACTGGTCACAAATTTATGCTCATTCTCCTAGTAGCCCTGTCTGACTAGTTTTCTTAGTTTTACATGAAACTTCCCAAAAAAACTAGGGAAACAAAATACATATTTGAATACCCTTTTTAGAGTTAGAAAAGGTATCTCAAATCCAACTAGAACTTTTTTGGACCATCTACCCAAAAAATGAGTGGTGCTCTGCCTATTAGCCCTCCATTAGGCCTCCTATTACAAAGAAAGTGCCAATTACATAAACACCCAAACTCCCTCAACCATAAAAAGAGTTTAATTATGATCTTAAACAAGGATTTTCTACTTTTGAAGTTGATCCAACAAGTTTTACGACCCAAACACCAAAACCCTCTATTTAAGGCCTTCACACCTAGGGCTTTCTAAAAGTGACTCCTCCAATCACCTCCCAACAAAAATAATGGTTCACACACCATGGATTCAACATATTATGATATTATATGCCATAAAATATGGTCCTCATGTGGACAAATACGTCAAACCTTGACTGGTCCAAGGGCAAGTGAACCTTCAATCAACACTTCACCAAACATGTGTCATCTCTCCAACTCAATGCTCCATATCCCTGTATGAAATAATACTTATACAAGGATTAAATACATATTTTAACCCCTCCTACCAATCACCATAACCACAGGAGTGGGAGATTCAATCCATTTAAGGAGACTTCAATCCCAAATTGCTGATTACAAAACCCTACACTGGAATAATCAAGTTACAAGTTGTTTTCTCCAACTCAAATGTAAATAAAACACTTCAAAACTAGCATGTACATGTAACTAAACTACAATAAAATCCCCTTACACCATTATCAAATTCCAAACATGTTTCACCAAAGAATTTAATAGTCTTTTTATAGGGACTATACCCACGGGACAAAGAATGACAGTTTTCAAGAATAATTAACTGTCATTTATTAAAGCCATTTTTTTTTTGATGGAGGGTTTAGACATGCAAGGAAACCCAATGAGGCATGAAGCCTATGAGCTACCAACTAGAGAAGGCCACCACAAGGACATTTTAGGAACTAGATACGGGCCCACACATGCTTGAAACCTCTTCAGCTTAGAGCCAAGGACTGAGGGGCATCCATGTCACCAAGTTCACCCAAAGCACAATCTTGTCCTCATCCCTTATGATGTCAAAGCCTCACACTCAGCAAGACTTGATACCTGGTGGGCTCATTGTGAGCCATTCAACTTCACCAATAGACCAAGAGCCCATTTATGATTAAAGCCATTTTCATTGGCTTCCTTACCTAAATCTCTACTTGTTCCATCCACTCACATGGATATCCTCTAAAAAGACTCCCAACACATGACAACCCAACCCAAAACTAACTCTAACTATCCTATAACAGTCAAAACCGGTTGTCCCTTAACACTAACATACCAAAAGTTATTATTTTTTATTGTCAAATTGACAACAAAGTTTTCATTTCAGAAACTCCTTGCCATTTTGGTATTTTATCTAACTTCCAACTACCTTTTTGGATTATATCCTAGTTCTAAGGCCTGCAAACCCTTCTTAACCCATCATTTAGCCTTTAAGGCCTCAATTTTCTAATATGGAAAAGTTTCACATTTTTATTCATGTGCATTTACATCATTTTGATGGCTCTAGTGGCCATTTTACATTCATGTGGACCTTTATAGGTCATTATCGCAATGCAACTCACCTAGGATCAATCTAATCACCCCTAGTAACCCCTAGGTTCACTTAGCCCTTACAAATCCCATTTGTAGCTTACATCTTTGATCCTTTACAAAGGATTATCAATCATTACAAATAACATTTAAATGTCATGAAATGAGAAAATATGGTTTCATTACAATAAAATAACCCAAGTTGATTATGTTTGTCCTTCTATTCCTTCCACAGTCTTCCAGTGACCCTGGTGTACTTCCATGTCTTTTCCCTTGACCTTGGTGTTCCTGCACCATACTCCTCAACTTGAAAATTTTCCAAGTCCCCTTGGAAACCCTGCAAACAAAAAAATATTAGAAAAAACAATTTGATATTCAACCTTGGTTTGAAGAGGTAAACACCAAGGATCCATGCCATCCTTGCATAGTGTCACTCCATAATGAAATCTTGCCTCCTCTTTTTTAGTTTTCCTCCCATGGACAAAATATAGACCACATTTTGATCTTCCTTCTTCATTTCATTCTTAATCTCATTTCTTGAGACCACTTCTCTACTTGTAACTCTCCTTTGTCTTCAAAAATTGAGTCTCTTCTCATAGAGACCAATCCATGTAGGATCTCACCCCTATCCTCTAGGATTTTCACATCTTCACCAACATCCATGGTTGCTTTCTTAGCCTCACCAATGTTCCATAGTCAAGTCCTTCCTCACGTACTGTCTCCACTTTTTGACCTTCACCATGCCCATAGCCAAGGCTTATTGACAACTCACAAGTTATTTTGGCTGCCCCTTTATCCATTCTATCATGTTGTTCACTATCTTCTTCCATCAGCAAAGGGCACAACATTTCCCCAAACTAAAAAATATCATCACATTCAAGCCTCTCAAGACTTGATTCTATGTTGCATTCATCAAAAACCTCCTCTAATGTCTCTAAATTAGATTAAGAAGCCTTCTTGTCACAAGGTCAATCCATATCCTTAAGTCCTATCTATTGTTGTTCTTCCCCTTTATCATTTTCTTGTTCAAGGAGTAAGGCTATCCACTCCCACTTCTTCTAACTCTCATCCAAAGCTTCTCTAAGACTTCTCCATTTATCTTCTTTTTCCTTCCTCTTGGCTTCTTCTCTTTTCTTCTTTGATTGGTCTATTCTTCTCCCTTCATCCATGCTGTTGGTGTTTTTTCTTGCAACACCCTTTCCTAGGTGGGAACTTGAGGACAAAATTGTGGGACTAAGAACTTGGAAAACAAACTCAGCACCATCAGTAGAAAAGGGACAAGGAAAGTCCAACACCATAAGGTGCAAATACCTTCTTCACTTTGAGCTCCACATCACTCAGGTGGGTACACCTTATCTGCATATACATGACTTCTTTTGACAAACAATAGGCCTATAGATATATGATTGTGGAATAGATTTCAGACTCATTTAGATAACAATTAACTTAGTGAATATTGGCAATATCTTGTGCAATATCCCTTTTGCATAAATTAAGCCTGAAAACTAGAAACTACTCCTAACTCCTCCCATCAAACATGAAAGGGAAAATAACTTTGATTTAAACTTTTTTTGGGTTGAATGGACCCCTAAAATACCCCAAGTCTCTCATAGACTAGTTCCTTATCCAATGGGCAATAGAGTCAAATAAATCACTACAATAAAGAGCTATGAATAAAGAAGATAATACATTATAATATGTTGATGCCTTACACCAAACATACACCATTGATCAGATTCTACTTAGCAATCTACCTGTGTACTCAGATATGAAACTACCTATTCAAAGGACTTTAACCCTACCCTTAAAAGAGATCTAGGAGCAAGTAATACATTAATCAACACCCACTGAAAGACAAGATTGAGATACCTTTGATATCCCAACTCATACACATATGAAAACTAGTCCTAAACTCAGATGTTTTTATGAAAACAACTCTATTGCAGACATCTTTAGACATATAATAGAAAGACTACAACACCCTTGATACTCTAATCAATAAGATCAAGACCCAAATGGAGAAAATATGATAGTAGTATGTGTATGTGACTGAATGTGACCTCTAAATTAGGCACAACACAACATGGTCATTATTCACTTGATAGAATTTGAGAGAGAGTATGAAGAACTCAATCCAAATTCCATGGTGAGGTGACCTATTGCCTCCTATGTGAATGGGGTGTTTGAATACTCTCAGAATGAGAGCCAACAGCCGGGAGACCAATTCAACAATGGAGGATTTCCAAGAAGCAATAAAGATGAGCAAGATGAAACTAAGCTAAGAATGAATGCAATTAATCTAGAAAACTTTGAAAGAAATATGAAATGCAGATTTTTATTTGATTTTGAAATAAAGATGATATTAGACTAAGAACAAGTAAGCAAATTTAATCTAAATGTGAAATGCAATTACACTAATATGAGAAATTAAACTAGATAATGCAATAAAAGAGCTTTGAAAATAATGAGATACGAGACTAAAAAAAATGCTATAGTAAGGATGCTCTAAAAAAAAATTGCTCTTTTGAATGAGAAAAAGAGGCTCATTAAATAGAAAAGCTCGAGAGAGGAATGAAGAGTTTCTTGATTCGAAACTCCTGACCCTTCATTCCCAAATTGAGACAAAAATGCAAGAATTACTTAATAAAAAGAATGGAAAATGCCACACAGGTGACCTTTCGAATATCAAGAATTATCAATTCAAAAAAAGTGTGTCCATTCGAATATCAAGTAATTATTAATTCCTTTTTATGTGTAATTTTTAATTTAATTAGAAAGCACATAGGACTTTACAATTAAATTAATGTATCATAGAGATAATTTAGCTAATAAAGTCAAAGAGACTTAGGAATTAATTTTAGTGTTTGATTATTGCAATTTATGGTCTTTGCAATTGACATCAAGTCAAATTAAGTTAAATATGAGAGAGAAAATTGCCTAGGGAACTAGGACTTTAGTGATGTAAAACCGAGATAATGCACCAAAATTGATGAAATTAAATAGGTGCCAATTTTGGGGTATTACATTTGCCCCTCTTTGAATTGATGTGCGAACAACACGTTGATTCAAAGAATAGTCTGAAGTGACAGATGATGAGAATTTCCAAAGTCTAAGTTAGATTGTGAAGACAACGGTCTTAGAAGAGAACCGGAATCGGGGTTAGATTGCCCCAATACCAATTGATGAAGATGTAGATTTAGGACTATCTCCAAATCAGGGTTAGATTGCCCCAATACGAAGCTTAGTCCTCCGAGACCCAGGTTAGATTTCCCAGATAACGGTCTAAAAGAGATTTTGAGAGCTATCTCCAGAATGAAGCTTGACTCCTAGGAATTAGGGTTAGATTGCCCCAATACCCAAAAGATTTCAAGAACCATCTCCAAAATGAAGAGTGATCCTTGAGGATCCAAGTTAGATTGCTCAGATACCTAAGAGATAGATTTCCAGATGACAAGATGTGAGGTGTGAAGATGCCCCTAGCAATGAGGACTGATGATTCAAATCAGACTGATTCAAGAATAGATTCGACAAGATTCAAATGATGTAATCATCCTGCCCCCTCAGGAGCGAAATTGAAAGATGACATGTCAAAAGGATGATAAACAACAAGAGATTATAGAGCAAAAGCAATTAGACTAGATTCACGAAGCTGCAGAAGCAAATCGGAGCAAAGCAAAGGTTTTGTTGACCAAATTTGACCATGGTTGACCATGGTTGACCAAATTTTTACTAGGGTTGATTTGATGAAAAGAAGCAAAGATTTGAGAACATGATGCAAAGATGAGGATCTGGTAGGAAGATGACACCGGAAGGCTGACTGCACAAGCATGCGATCCAAAAGGAGTCCAATATTTAAAATGTGATTTTGAGCCACTTAGAGATGTCAGATTTTGATTTCAATCCTGAAAAAGGATGCAGCCAAGATGAGACTAGGACAAAAGATGAGAACCTTTGATGAGAAGATCCAAAAGAAAGAAATCAAGAGAGCAACAAGAAAGCACTCCAAATGCAAGCCTAGAATGAAAGATGCAAGTCTAAATGCAGGCCTAGGATGAACAAATGCAATCCTCCGGACTCAGCTATTGGACTCATCGTATTTATCATCATTGAGTTCATTTAAGCATGGGACAATCACAAGATGCCATACAATTCTCTCCAACATGAGAATATGAATATGACATAAGTCTTAAATTTTTCGGAATGAGGTGTAAGCATTAAGGCACAAGAAGCCAGAATGACCTGAACACCTATTCCTTTTAATTTAGCAAGTTAACATAAGCATCAAAGAACATTTTCTAGAATGACCAAAATGTCTCTTGCAAAAAAACACACCAAACACATGAGAGATCTTTCTTTTTCCAAAGAGTGCTCGTAGTGAACCCTACGTTCACTTAGCAAGATGAGCGTTAGCAATTCCAAATGTAGCAAAAGAAGTCACTCAAAATAAACAAGGAGAAGAACCAACCTCACCAAGGTGTCCATATAAAAGGAGTTGAGGTATACATGGCCATCCAATATGAGATGAAGGCTCTTACAGATGGACACCCCTCTTATGTAGAGTTCTTGGATCATTGGAACTAAACCAACAAGCAGAAAACAAAGAAAAGATCATGCCCCCAGTCTTTGCATTTCTTAGTCAAGAAAGACATCTTAGATTCACTTGAGGGGAAATGATAAAGCAAACAAACAAGAAAGAGAAAATCTTAGTACACTACACAAGAACACACAAAGAGTTTTAGTTTCAGTTTACGTTTGTGTTCCAGTGAATTGAAGTCGATTCAGAAACATACAACGTTCAAAGTCTCAATGAGATAATGATAGTAGGCAGACGTAATGAGAATCACTGGTGATTGATGCTCAAAAGAGTTTCTGAAAGTGATAGGACAATGCCCCCTAGACTAGGTAGGTGCCCCCAAGTGTGAACCAGTTCCAATCTATGAAGAGTCAAGCAAAATCTTGAAGACATTGAAAGCAAGGCATGAGCTAGCAAACCAAAGCAGGAAACAAACTAAAGCAAGAAAGTGGGAAAACAAACTAAAGTAGGAAAGGAAGGAAACTAAAGCAGGAAACTAAGAGCCAAGCGACGTTAAGATGAGATGTTACTTCCAGAAAACAAGAGGCACCTGTTTACCAGGTTTTCAACATCTTGGCAGAGATTCTATTTTTGCTACCATGATGCCTGTTTACTAGGTTTTCATCAATGGCACATTTTTCTCTTTTCCAATTTTTTTGTACTTTTCTCTTTTTTTGCTTTTTTTGTATTTTTTTTAATATCTCATTTTTTTGTATTTTTTGATCTTTTCATTTTTTTTTTTGTATTTTTCACATTTTCTATTTTTTTTTGTATTATCAAGGTGCTTGTTTACCAAGTTTTCACCAGGATAATAGATACATCAAAGCGCCTGTTTGCCAGGTTTTCACTAAGATGATCATTTTTTTTAGGACATTTTGCAATTTTTAGGATTTTTGAGCATATATCAATTTTTAGGATTTTTTTAGGATCAATAAATATGTACATGAGCATACTGAGAATGTCAGCTATAGAACTTTTTCAAATAAGAGCGTTGATAGGCTCTTTGAGTTGCTCTCCTTCAGTGGTGATCTCTGGAAACACAGTCATTTGTAGTAGTAGCTAGCTGAGAAGTTGCAGAATCAGAACCAGATGTTGTAGCAGTAACAGGAGAGCCAACCAATAGTGTCCAATAGTCAAGAGATTCATAGTCAAGGAAAGATCACTTAAGCAAGACCCACAAATGTCCTCATGAACACATCTTAACTCTTTGTCAGATCTCCCATGCTCTAAACGCTTAGGAAGAGTACATTCTAGATTTTTCTTAGTCATGCCATTAGCAATAAGGAGATACTGATATGCACTTTGGGAAAAGGAAAGATGGAGCGAAGAGGGTAAAGTATGAGAGGCAAGGGCGATGGAATGGAGGGAAGCATGAGAATTTTGGAAGCTCGAATGACAACTTTGATTTTTTCTTTCTTTGGAATCTACATAGCTTTTGAATTTTTTCTTTTTTACTTTGAGGTGCTTTTGATGACAATGCCTATGGAATGGATTTCGAGATCCATTTTTTATTTTATTTTCTAGCTTTTGATTGTCTTCTTCTTTTTGAGGACCTTTGCGGTCTTTTGAACACCTTTGTTTCTTTCCTTTCTTCGTAGTCACATGTCGATTAGATGGGACATGGTGACCTTGAGATATAAGTGGATTCTCATTATTTTTATTTTTATGTTGTACATCCAAGTTACTTCCAAAAGACTCAAGAATTGTGGATGAAAAAGGGTTATATGACTGGTTCAGGTGGAGAGGTGGAAATGGAAGTCGATGAGCCACTTTTCTGGGAGATGAAGGGGGAAGAAATGTCAATGGGATGGGCTCAAGTGCAAACATATCATTATCATCCTCATCATTCATGAATGCATCAGGTAGATCAAGAAAGTAATCTTCCACAGAGTGTTATTGATTGTGAGTCATCTTAGAAGAGTTAGATAAGTTTGGAGGAATATTATTTGAGCCTAACCAAGATGGTCTATTCCAAGAGTCAGGTCCCCTTTCAGGTGGTAAGAGTGCATGAATAGGAACCATTTCAATTCTGGATCTACCAAGATTCCATGAGATTGTAACAAGATGGGGTCTCGGATACCCATGATTTGCTAGAGTAGTAGGAGTATAGCTTGAAGTAGATGGCCTAGGAGCCATAGGAATGATCTCCATAGGAGGGTGGAAAGGATCATCATCAATAGCTTGATCTGGAGGATCATAAATTTCTCCTCTTTCTGAGTTGTTAAGACTAGCATATAAGTGCATAGCATCAATTGGTATTTCTATAGTAGCATCTGAAATGGAGTCCCATTGAGCTAGAGACATAGTCGGAGGTAGAATTTCTTCATTGTTGTCATCTAACATAGGAAATGTTTCTTCAACAGTAGGATCTTGTTCAGTAGTAGAAGCAGCAGAGTAATCTAGAATAGGCATACCTTGAGGCATATCCAAGAGGAGGGAAGCATCCAACAGTTGCTCCCAATTAGTATGTGTGCCATTGGAGTTGGAAATAGTAGGAGTTTGTTCAATAGAAAAAGTGGTGGAACAATCTACAGTAGGCATACCCCAGGGCATACCCAAGATAAGGGAAGCATCCAGCAGTTGCTCCCAATCAGTATGTGTATCATTGGAATCGGCAATAGTAGGATTTTGTTCAACAGTAGAAGTGGTAGAACAATCTAGAATAGGCATACCTTGAGGCATACCAAAGATAAGGGAAGCATCCAACAGTTGCTCCCAATCAGTATGTGTGCCATTAGAGGTAGTGACATATTCAGTAGTAGCTGCAGTAGTAGAAATTTGTTTAGTAGAGTGTATAAAATCCTCCTGGTGAGGACCAAAATCATATTCCTGAAGCACTTGAGAAGGTAGATAAGACTCTTTCTAGTAGTCTGAATCAGAATTTTGAACATTCAAAGATCTTTCATGTGTCATAGGCTGAATCTATGTTTCTCCATTATCTGAATCCTTGCATGAGTGCAAGCTGTAGCTAGGTTGGTCAAGCTCATAGCTCTGATAGCCAATACAAAATCCATCTTCAGAAGGTTCCTCACAGGAATGTGGATATATGGGGAGATTTGTTAGTGATAAGATGGACTCAATCTGATATTCCCCCATTCCAATATCTTTGATCTTTAGGGTTTTTTCTATTTCTTTTAGCTTAGCATCATAGAACTTAGTGGACTCTATATTAGCAAGAACAAAGCTATCTATTGCTTGGGTAAGCATCTTAGCAGAGCAAGTATTTAGGCTAGCACTATTGTCAATAAGGATGTGGGGGATACTCTTGGGGCCTATCATAACTTCAGTGTGTAGGGGAGCATCATGTGGATGGCTTAGAGAGTGATCATCTTCTTCAGGGAAGGATAAATAATGAGGTGAGGTCAAATGACCCACCATAGATTGAAAATAGTCAAGATTGAGATCTTTGGGGATGTTTACCTTAGTGAGGGCTTTATCCATAGATATTTTTGGTCTGGATGTCAAAGATTCAGGACCTTTGAGAACAATATTTGCATGAGATCGAGGGATAGAATTCATACAAGCTGGAGATTTTGTGTAGTTATAAGAGGGACGTGCAGGGCCTCACAAGATAAAGGGAGTTTTGGGTTTAGGAGTATCCTCGCTCCCTGGAGCAATGATCATATCACAGTGAGAGATCCAAGGTTTGTTTCTAGCAAATCTGGAAGGTGGTTGAGCTTCTGTTGTAGCCTTCTTAGTGGCTTTGACTGTTTTTATGTTAGAGCTGAGATTGAAAACCAACTTTGAAGGTTTTGGCATGTTAGAGCTAAGATTGAAAACCAACTTTGAATGTTTTGGCATGTTAGAGCTGAGATTGAAAACCAACTTTGAAGGTTTTGGATCTCCCATCTTGTTGGTAGTATTATGAGAGATCGTGAAAGAGTTGATAGGTTCAAAAGGATCAATAGGTTTAATTTTAGAAAGTGACCTTTCAGAGTCTTGTTGGTCTTGAAACAATGGGTTATAATACTCTTGAAATAGTAAGTCAGACTGTATCTGAAACAATGGATTGTAATACTTTTGGAATGAGGAGGAATGTGAGGATCCCTCACAATACTCAAATTTCATAACAAATTTGGGATGACCTATGTCTTGATTATGAGATTCACTTCTACCTTGATTAGTATTCTAAATGGGATAAGTCTTGCCACTTCGAGGTGTGATAGTCATAGACAAAGATGTAATGAGCAAAGATTCGGGATAAAGCTAGACTCTGTCTCTAAGATAATGAAAAGGAGATAAATGGCTAGAACAGCCAAGATGCAAGCTGAACCTGGTATGAATTGTCAAAAAGAGATGGCTAGAACAGCCGAGATAAGACAATCACAATGCAAGGTACAAGAGAACAATGAGATAAGGTAGACTAATGAGAGACAATACGAGTCAAAGCAAAGATTGATCGATTCCTAACTCAGGACAACCAGTTTTTGATGGTGAACGACAGGAAAATAGAAAAATAGATCATGGACAAAAAGGCAGATCATATTTATGTCATTGATCAAGCACATAAGATAGCAATCAAAGAGTTCAAGCAAACAGTCTTCAAGCAATGGGCAAGGGACAAAACAACCTTGCGCACAAACAAGAATAGTGACTTAGTATTTCTACTCCCTAAGGACTCTACTTGTGTATGTTCTTGAGAATGTTTTAGTAGACACTTAAAACACAACAACATCCTAGCAAGTTGTCTACAAGGATATACATGGATTTTCTAAAGTGAGTCCTTGATATACGCAAGGTACATGAGGCACAAATCCATAGATGAGAAGAATTTGAAATCACACAGCCGAGTGGAGACGGTAACCCAAATCTCCTCCTTCACTTCTCAAAGGTATAAAGTTCTTTGAGGCTTAGCCAAGAGTGAAATCTAACTCATTCCCAAGAGAGGTGTCTTTGGATTCACCTTTCAATATTTATACTCCGTCGGAACATGAGAGTTAAGGTCATCCCTTGAGGTGATGAAATCCCCAAGCAGGCCTTCTAAAAATAAAAAAGTAAGTAATTCACTATCAAAAGTATTGGGAAGCACTAAAGGTGGCGCATTTAACCCTTCAAGTAAATTGTGAGGTGAGTCCACAAAGTGGTGCATTTAACTCCTCACACAAACTCAAAGTGAGTCCACACCCTAGAAAATAAGTGAGTTCCAAAAAGCACAAAAGGGTTGCCAAGTGGAACAATTAACGCTTCTTTCCTATAGACCCCTCCCCTTTAATGTGGCGTTGAGATTGCAACCACAGGGTGGAAATGAGGGGCCAGCAGATTAGCAAGTCCAATAACCCAAGATAGCAATCTAGATCAATCACAAGTAATCTAAGACTGCTAATCAATACTACTCATAAGTGCAAGAGGGTTTGAATCATGGAATATTTAACTTTCCAAGTAAACATGAAGTGAGTCCACAAAGTGGTGCATTTAACTCTTCATGTAAATAAGGAATGAATCCATGCCCTAGATTACTCAATGATATGTTTTGATATTTGAAACCAATAATTACTTAATGTTTAAACACAAGCATTCACTTAAACACAAACTTGTATGAAAGAAAATCTATGTTCATTCATTTCCCATTAAGAGCATCAATTGAAATGTGTTCTATGAAAGCATGTAAACACTCAAGCCAAACACATGAGAGATTAAATTTTAATCCAAAATTCTAAATGTTATAGAGATTTTAAGAACTCACCTTAGGTCCAAAGATCTACAATCCAGCATCTAGCACACATCTGAAAGTATAGAATCAAGACAAATCAATGGCAAACCGTAAGATATGTAACATTGCTGTCTTCAAGACAGTCTTTAAAGATTGATTTATTTGACCCATAAAATCAATATATTAAAATTTCTAGAAAGAATGAAGTTTTTATCCAACATCAAGAAATATCATTTTCCAAAGTTACAAGGTCTTATGATTTCATTTGGTTCCTCAACCAATAATGTTTTTAGACTGCAATTTTTCTATCATAAATCAGATTTAAAACACCAAACTCTTCCTAGGAAATCACATATCTTTCTCAAAAATAATTAAAATGAAACCAAACTAATTTCACATTAACTATTAATGAATCTAGTTTCCAAATATGTAAGCCATTTATTTTTCCCATTCATCAATCATTTTCTAAGAGCAAATCATTGTCTGCAACTCCAATGCAGATTGTTAAAAACTAGTTTTCACTCAAATGCCCATAACTTTCACAAATCTGCATAAAAATGACTCAAACAAAAAGTAAATAAAATATAATTCATGTATCATTTCAATTAATATTATTAGAGATCCTTATTCTTCATAATTTATCCATACCAAACATTTCAATCTGACTGTATTCAGAGAATCTCAAATCTGCAAATACCCACTTTCACCAAAATGATCATAACTTATTCATTTCTTTATAAAAATGAACCAAACCAAAAGAATTAGAAATATAATTCATCATTCTATCCATCCATCACTATATTACAATCTTTTCAGGCTGTACATGGGCGTACAAGGCCTGAAACCAACACTAAAATTGAAAAACTAATCAAGAATGAGGCCAGAAATTGATCTTTTCTGCCCCACGGTGGGTGCCAAAATGTATGTGACTGAATGTGACCTCTAAATTAGGCACAACACAACATGGTCATTATTCACTTGATAGAATTTGAGAGAGATTATGAAGAACTCAATCCAAATTCCATGGTGAGGCGACCTGTTGCCTCCTATGTGAATGGGGTGTTTGAATACTCTCAGAATGAGAGCCAATAGGTGGGAGACCAATTCAACAATGGAGGATTTCCAAGAAGCAATAAAGATGAGCAAGATGAAACTAAGCTAAGAATGAATGCAATTAATCTAGAAAACTTTGAAAGAAATATGAAATGTAGATTTTTATTTGATTTTGAAATAAAGATGATATTAGACTAAGAACAAGTAAGCAAATTGAATCTAAATGTGAAATGCAATTACACTAATATGAGAAATTAAACTAGATAATGCAATAAAAGAGCTTTGAAAATAATGAGATACGAGACTAAAAAAAATGCTATAGTAAGGATGCTCTAAAAAAAAATTGCTCTTTTGAATGAGAAAAAGAGGCTCATTAAATAGAAAAGCTCAGGAGAGGAATGAAGAGTTTCTTGATTCAAAACTCCTGACCCTTCATTCCCAAATTGAGACAAAAATGCAAGAATTACTTAATAAAAAGAATGGAAAATGCCACACAGGTGACCTTTCGAATATCAAGAATTATCAATTCAAAAAAAGTGCGTCCATTCGAATATCAAGTAATTATTAATTCCTTTTTATGTTTAATTAGCTAAAGGGGGTAGATTTTTAATTTAATTAGAAAGCACATAGGACTTTACAATTAAATTAATGTATCATAGAGATAATTTAGCTAATAAAGTCAAAGAGACTTAGGAATTAATTTTAGTGTTTGATTATTGCAATTTATGGTCTTTGCAATTGACATTAAGTCAAATTAAGTCAGATATGAGAGAGAAAATTGCCTAGGGAACTAGGACTTTGGTGATGTAAAATCGAGATAATGCACCAAAATTGATGAAATTAAATAGGTGCCAATTTTGGGGTATTACAGTATGAATATGCTAAAATCTTATACATAAGATAGAATTGTTACAATTACAATATGCATTCTCTAAAAAAATTAGAAAGGATACAAGAACACCCCATATGAGAAGAAAAGGGAAATATATACAGAAGGAACCACTCATGGAACCAACTCTGAGAAATATAGAGAACCAAGAACTAAAACAGGAACCCTTTCTAAATGATCTTGGAAATCTTTATAAAGGATTGCAACAATCTTGGGGTCATTTAGGTCAAAATTAAGTATACAACCACTAGTCTCAATAAGAAATGAAAACTAACAAGAAATCTTGGAAACTTAGGAAGATCAGATCAAATCTAATTGTACAATTATTTGGGCTTCATCATCAACAGGCTAACTATAATAAAAAATTATCGATTTCTTGTTGTAGGAAACAAAACTAAATGCTATAACCAACTTGGAAAACTTGCATGAAACAAAGCATAGAATAGCTGACATCCATCAATCAAACCCTAGCTACCCTTATCATATATCAATCATCAGGATTAACTCGCCATGACACCTATAGGAAAGAAAATTAAATCAGATGGTAACTCATAGCTTGTTCATCATTTCTCATGTGCAACCATCCCCAAAAATCAAATCTGATTCAGCTTTGTCATTTATGGCTCACTGTACCCAAACCCTGTAGAGAAACCCTAGAAGAAAAATCAAATTATCAGCCCTAATGGTTAACTAGAAAATTTAAAATATGGGTGTCGATTATATCCTTTCATGACACATCAGGTGGCTCTTAAAAATTGACATAATAGTCAATTTGGCTTTAAAAAAATAGCCCCATCATCTATCTTGACAACCAATCAAGAAGGATCATCTCATCATGACTTGGTAGTGGACCCACTTTGACCTCAGCAAGCACCATAACCCAACTTATCAGGTGAACGTGTGATTGAAGGCATCTTGTGACCACTCAATGTTTCACTTAACCCATGTCTAGTTTAGAGATCATGTGACTAAAGTATTCACTGAATCACCAAGTCATTTTTTAACTCTGAGTTTTATCAAGTGAATAAGCACTAGCCATCAATCCTATCTTCATCTTATGGTCCTCATTGATTCTTCTAATACCTCATAACCCCATGACTTAGCTCATCTTATCTAGTGAATCAGTGAACAAAGAAAAAACCTAACTTTCCTTTAATTATGGTCATATTCAAAGACTATGTGACTGAGAAATCTCACATTCGCTAGATAAATGATTGACCTCAAGTTAAATCATGAGAACATGCAAAATCCTCAGTTTCTAGATCGCTAAATGGTAAACTTAACTGCCCAAGACTAACCTGTCTCTGACCCTGACTTAACCCAAGCCCATATGGAGATTATGTGAATAAAGGAATTCTCTAAATCTCATCATCATTCTTTAAATTGGGGTTAAATCCTGAGAACACATGACTAAGGCTATCTCCAAGTTGCTGAATCTTTTCTTTACCCTGGGTTATAACTAGAGTTTCAACACCAACTGTTGATCTTGATCTGCATCTATGGCTCATATTTAATCTCTAAGTGCTAGCACACTTGGCCACATCATTTGGAGATTCAATGACTAAAGGAATGAATAACCACTTGCCAGGTCGCTAGATGTTAAAACACTAAATGCCTAGAACAAGAGAATACGTGAACACTTAGTTTCCAAGTTGCTGAATAGAAGACTTAACTACCCGTTCAAGGAAATAGAATATGTAAAGAAAGAGACTTTAAGTGACAAGGAAAAATTTAATGAAGAAATAGACTTTGGCTTGGGTTTTGGACTTAGAAAAATTTCATGAAGCCCTAGGACATGGATAAAACCCTATTTCTCAGACCTTAAAATTTCTATATCTCACTATTTTTTTCATTTTAGCACATGCACCCTTAACTGAAGCTTGATGAAACCCTAAACTATCTATGGCTAAGTGTGCAAGTCATAAAACATCATACATCTTCTTCGCTAGCCAAAACTATGTAGTAGAAAGGGCATGACAATTTCCTAGGGTTTTTCACAAGATAAGACCATTTTGTTTAGATTTTTGGCAATGACAGGAAAATGGACTAACACATGTACCCCATGAAGTCTTTGTACAAATCTCTTAGACTTAGTTAGGTACATATTTACACTCTTCAAGAATCCTTTTGACACCTCTAATACACCTTTCAACTCTGGAATACACAAGGAGGGAAATGGGTACTCCAAGGATTAAACAAAGGAACTAGTGTACAAGTTACCTCAAAAGACTTTTTCTTCCACTCAGCCTAGGATGATCATAAGATATAATACCACTTTGATGCAGAGGTGGTATTATGGACTTGTTCTACAAGTTTGAGGGACCACAATGTTGTTCTTCACACAAGACTAGCTAGGCCTTCTTAAGGATCATCCTCTTTGATCCAATGCCAACTTCACCTAATCAGAGTGCACAAATAATTTGTGATACCACCACTCCCTCTACACTTTTTGAAATAACCTCATGTCCCTCTTTTAATATTTATAGTAATCCAAGAAAGTTCTTCAACTCTCAATACCCAAATCAGTCACTAATTTAGGCTCATTCTACTAGTAGCCTTGCCAAACTAGTTTTCTAAGTTTTACATCAAACTTCCCCAAAAAACTAGTGAAAAAATACATATTTGAATAACCTTATCAGATTTAGATAACATATCTCAAATCCATCTATAACTTCCTTGGACGATCTACCAAAACAATGACTAATGCTCTGCCTATTAGCCCTCCGTTAGGTCTCCTATTAAAAATAAAGTGCCAATTCAATACACACCCAAACTTCCTCAACCATAAATAGAGTTTAATTATGATCCTAAACCAAGGATTTTCTAGTTTTTAAGATGATCCAACAAGTTTTAACATCCAAACACCAAAACCCTCTATTTAAGGCCTTCACACCTAGGGCTTTATCAAAGTGACCCCTCGAATCACTTCCCATTGAAACTAATGATTCACACACCATTTATTGAACATATTATGATATTATATACCATAAAAAATTGTCCTCATGTGGAAAAATACTTCATACCTTGAATGGTCCAAGGGAAACTGACCCTTCAATCAACACTTCACCACCCGTGTGTGGTCTCTCCAACTCAATGCTCCATATCCATGCATCAAATACTACTTATACAAGGATAAAATACATGTTTTTACCCCTCCCACCAATCACCATAACTACAAAGGTGGGAGAGTCAATCCATTTAAGGACACTTCAATCCCAAATTGTTGATTGCAAACCCCTACATAGGAAAAATCATGTTACAAGTTGTTCCCTCTAACTAAAATGCAATTAAACTACTTCAAAAATGTCATGTACATGTAACTAAACAACAATACAATCCCCTTACAACATTATCAAATCCAAACACATTTCACAAAAGCATTTAAAAGTCCTATTACAGGGATTGTATTGACATGACAAAGAATGATAGTTTTCAAGAATAATTAACTTTCAGTGATTAAATCCATTTTCACTGGCTTCCTTACAAAAATATCTTCTCATTCCATCCACTCACATGGATCTCCTCTAAAAAGACTCCCAACACATGATAACCGAACCCAAAACTAACTCTAACTTCCTATAACAGTCAAAACTGACTATCCCTTAACAGTAACATATCAAAAGCTATTATTTGTTGTCAAATTGACAGAAAAGTTGTCATTTCGACAACCCCTTTCCATTTTGGTCTTTCATATAACTTCCAAGTTCCTTTTAGGATTATATCCTAGTTCTAAGGCCTTTAAACCCTTCTTAACCCCTCATTAAGCATTTTAGGGCTCATTTTGCCAATATGGGAAAGTTTCACATTTTTGTACTTCATGTGCATTTACATCATTTTGATGGCTCTAGTGGTCATTTTACATTCGTTTGGACCTTTATAGGTCATTATCTCAATGCAACTAAACTAGGATCAATCTAATAGCCCCTAGTGACCCCTAGGTAGGCTTAGCCCTTACAAATGCCTTTAATGTCTTACATGTTTGATCCTTTACAAAGGATTCTCAATCATTACAAATAACATTTAAATGTCATGAAATGACCAAATATGGTCTTATTTAAGTAAAATAACCGAATTTGGTTATGTGTTTCCTTCCATTTCTTCTAATGTCTTCCAATGACCTTGGTGCTCATGCACCACCCTTCTTCCAAGAATGATGGAATCTTGGAAGTTATGCCATCCTTCTTGAAGGAATATGAGTTCTTGGCCCCATCATGTATGGAAAATCTATCAATTGCCAAGGTTTTCATAATGTGTATGTGCAAGATCATGAGGGGCCAAAAACTGGCGATGTCAGTTCAAAACTTTGACAATGTAGCTGATGACTTTTTTTTCACCTGAATTTGATAAAATGAAAAGGGTATCTTAAGGATATTATCAGCTTTCTATCAATATAATTGTTGTCAAATTTTGAATTCGGTAAGTAATTATTAGTTATTTTCTAATTGAGCTACCTCTAAAGTGCTGATTTATATACTGATTGAAAAATGACTATAACTTTCAGATAGTATAACATTTTTGAAATCTGAAAAAATGCATCACATTCTATGCTTCACCTACTATAAGGAAAAATAAATAAAATTGAATTTTGTAAAGTTTTGAATGAGTTAAGGTGGTCAGACACGAGAATTTTTTAATCTGAAAACATTGTAGCAAAAAATTCATAATTAATTATTTTTTTGGAATAAAATTACAAAAAAATATGCATCACATCTGGGCATGATTCTACTACTTATATATAAAATCTTATAATAAAATATTATCATTTGATTATGATTAAGGTGGTCAGACATACACCTACTTATTTTTTTCCTGAAATTTTTGTACTGCTACATTGAAATCTATATTTTTCACCAATCATACTAACTTTTTCTCAAAAAAGGCCTAGTATTTTAGAAACTACATTCAATTTTCGATAGATTCTATTCTTACAACTTTTTTATATTAGGTTCATAGCTAGTTTAAATTTTCACGTCAAGTTGACTAACCCTGATTTGCTGATTTTTCATTGCCCCTTAAGGGCATAGTTTGGCCCCTCATGATCTTGCACATACCCTAATAAAAGATGACAAGAATCCAATGAAAAGACATCACACAATACCTTTTCCTTGTATCTCCCTATAGGGAGCTCCACCCAAGATTTCTCATGAACCAACACATGTTGATCTTTATTCAACCAGGTGAATATGTAAGGATTATTATGCGGTATCCTTCGCAACTTAAGCTTTTCTATTACTTTCATAAAAATGATATTATCAATAAAACCATAGTCTATGATAACCTTGCAAGTTTTACCTAGAATATTGCATTTGATCCTAAATAAGGACCTTCTTTGACTCAGTTCTTCCTTGATAGGCTCCTTTATGAGTGTTCTTCTAATCATCAATCTTTCTCCCATATTTGCATCCAATGATACCTCTTCTCTCTTACTAATTGAAGACTCTTCTTGCACAAAATTTACCTTCTTCTCTCCTTCTTGAGATGATGCAAACTTTTATGTGTACCTATATGTAGGGTGTCCATATTGTTGATAATTGTAACATTTCATGGATGAGATATAGGATAATCTTCCCTAGCTATTGGATCTTCTTCTTGATTGTTTATTAGGGACTCTTCCTCTATAGAAACCTCCTCTACTATTACTTATTTCTTCTAGGTTCTCAGTGAGCTTGGACTCACCTTGGGTTCTTACTTTTAAGTTCATTTCTTGAAATTCTCCTCTCTAATTTATGCCATATCTTCCTCTACCTCTACACATACTAATTGAATCATTTTTATTTTTAAGCTTCTCCTCCATCTTTAGGGATAGTTGATATAATTGGTGTATAGTCTTAGGACTTAGGAGACTAATTTACTCTTGGATATTCTATCTCAATCCATTAAGGTACTTGATGACTTTACAACTCTCTTCCTCCATCACATGTGACCTCAAAAAAATATGGTAAAACTCTTTGGTGTAGGAGCTTACCTCAAGGTCTTTTTGACTTAAATTTTTCCTCATCTTATGCAACTATACCTCATAAGAATTTGGTAGATAAGTCTCCCTTATCTTTTCCACCATACCCTTCCATTTGGTAATATGGTTCATTCCCTCCTTTATTCTTTCATCTTGGATAAATTTAAACCAAGTGAGAGTTGTTCCTCAAAATCTCATTTTACCTACTCTTACCTTTTGGGCCTTTGTGACACTATCATACTCAAAGTTATTCTCATGGCCTTCTATCCATTCCATGACAACTTATGGTTCCATCTTTCCATTGAAGAGAGGCACAAGTTCCAATGTTTTACCACTCATTTCAATAAAAATGTTGAATAATGGTTCTTCTTGGAGTATAGGGTCAAGCTCTGGCACTATATCTTCCTCTTCCACTTCCTTACCCTTCCCTTCATTTTATTTCATCAACTCACTCACTGTAGCTTTTTGGAGTTGCACTTCTTCTATCTTGGTTTCCATCTCCACCAACTATTCCTTAAGGATTCTATTCTCCTCTCTCTATTCTTCAACATCCTTTGCAAACTCATCATTAGTCATCATCTTTCTTGAATCCATTGAATCTAGTAAATATAGAATCCAAAATACACAAGCCCAATCTTTAGGCTTTGATACCAATATAATGGGATCCTGGGTGCTTCAACTAGGAGCCACCTTGACTCACTCTCAAGGCCTCTTAAATAGACCTTTCTAGGGACTTCTCCAGCCCTAATCCCAAGGGAAAGTCACTAACATCACTACCCTCCTAACCAAGATTCTTCCTAACAATAAAGTGTTCTAATTCTCATTAAATTACACAGGCTTTTCTAGACACCTATGCCAACATGTTCACCATGGATTGTAGGGTTTAATTTACATGTATTTAGGTAAAAAAAATACCATCTTAAAAGTTTTGAACTCTTCTTCAAGCTCCTTCCCATAAAATTCCTAAAAACTAAGAGTTAGGCCTAGTTACCCCTTGTAGCCCTATTCAGGTAAAAATTAGGGATTTCACCAATATTTTTCTTAAAGAACCCCAAACATAATTTAGGATCTAGATACCCTTTTCACATTTACAATATATTTTCAAGGTGAGGTTTCTTCAAGTCCCTCATATAGTACCTCCATACTCTTAGGGACACCCTCCTTAAAAATAGGGCTAATTGCACATAATATTGGTTTTGCTTTCTTGGACTGATGAAAAGTTGTCACCAAGGGCCACCATTATCTGGAGAGTTGTGTCTTCACTATTTCAATATGATTCAACTCCTAGGTTGCTTCAACCAATCCAACTCTACAAATATTAATCTCTGATCCTCTTTTTCCCTAAGTGATCTATTGCCAAGCTCACCTACAACAATAGCTCAAAATTAATTTCTACAATTTCTAATACTAAACTAAAAAGGAAAACTATGTAAATTGAGTCCTCTTGTAGTCCAACTAGGCCCATTTTTATTTTCATGGTTCTAAGAAGCTCAAGAGGCCATTTTTCTATGTACAATCCTGATTGGACTAGTGAACCACAAACTTAAAGAAAATATACAAGAAGATATGAAATGAATAATTTATTACAAAATATTCAAACAAAGAGTTATTTTATCACCATAAGAAGATAATTACATTGGAATTTATAACAACACTATGCCATTTACAGAACTATACAATCCAAAATTAGTTACACAGTCACTGTCACTATCTATACTAACACAATCTATATGAAATTGATAAAAAAACTCATCCAACCTTATGAAATCACCATGGATGAGGTTAAATATCTTCCTCCTTGGATCAACCACCCTAACTAACCCATTCCATCATTAAGGTCAAAATCCTTTTTGTGAACAAATTTGTCGAGAAACTTTTAAAAGTTGTTGCGCAACTTTTCAAAAATTGCAAAAATGCAAAGTTGCTATGAGAAACCTAGGATGTTTTTGACACCATGGACAACTCATGTAAACCTTATCTATATTTTTTAAGACTCACAACACTTCAAACTTAACCTCCTAAGGATCTTGAGGGTTCAATCCACCATTTGATTCTTGTGTCCTATAGGACTTTACAAGGTGTGGATTGAACAAACATGCCTCCAAATCTTATCCGAACAACTCTAATCACTTAAAAAATTTCCTATTCTTTCCTAATCAACTAAAACTAGGAAATAAATACAAACAAAAAAAAGGAAGGGCTATTCACCCTAGGTTCTCCTGTACCAGTGATCAACTTCACATACATGATGGAAGCATTAGGAAAGTTTATCTTCATTGAAGTATCATTTGGTATATGAAATTAAGATATTTGATCCACAATTGTCTGTCCTTTTATAGATTTGTGATTAATGTACTCAATGTCAAATTCAGAAAGAATCATCATCCCCTTAGCCAGATGACTAGTAAGAGTAGATTTGTTTAGAAAATATTTTAGAGGATCAATTTTGGTGTTAAGTTATGTAGTATGTGTCAAGATGTAGTGTCTAAGTTTTTGAGATACAGACACCACCACAAGACAAAATTTCTCAATATTGTTATAATTGATCTCGTAGGAAACCAATGCTCTACTGATATAGTATATGGATCTTCCTTTTCTATTTTCATCTTGTTGTGAAAGAAATTCCCCCAAGGATGTTGTTGTAACTAAGATATACAAAATGAGAGGTTTCCATAGGATACAAGGTATTAAGATTGGAGGTTTAGCCAAATATTCCTTGAGTTCTAAGAGACTCTTTTCACACTGTTCATTCTAGGTACATGTAGGTCCCTTATGTATATTTTTGGTCAAAGGTTAAGATTTGTTAGCAAGTTGAGATATGAATCTCCTCATAGACTAAAGGTGTCCTTGCAGAATCCTTAGTTGACTTATGTTCCTTGCACATTCCTTTTGTTGAAATGATATATCAAAGTATTTTTCCTAAGGTGATGCTAAAAGCACATTTCTTGGGATTTAGTTAGAGATGAAATTTTTACATTTTGTCTAATATCAAGCTAAAATCTACAATATGTGTATTCCTTTTTTTGCACTTAGCCAAGTTATCATCCATATAATCCTTCATGTTTTTATGCATCATGTCATAAAATATTGTCATCATAGCTCTTTGATGGGTAGTTCCTATATTATTAATCCAAATGGAATGGTGTTCTAATAGAAGATTCCCCATGAACATGTGAAAGGAGTCTTCTCTTTATCTTAAAGACCTATCTTGATCTAATTATATCTTGAGAAACCATCAATTAGGGATTTTTCTTGCATGAATCATAGTGCTTGAATTACTACTTGAACACTATGCCTCCTAATACTAATTTAGACAAAAGAAATGACTAATTATTGAGGATTGGATAAGATCCTCATTCATTTTCAAGCTCCACATGCTCATGCAGGTTTTACCTCTGAATAATGACTGATTACATAGTATATGTGAAAGTGGACACTAATATGCTATTTACCTTTTATTTAACCAACTTATGAAACACTTTGTAGATGACCATAATCAACTAAATACAAAGCTTAACTAGATAAACCATGATTGTAAGAATAGCAAGAACCAGCGAGACAAGGATTCTCATACTTCTTCCCTTTTAAGGAGGGGCAACCTAGTGATTCACTCTTCAATGAATCAACAAATTGGATAGTATCCTGCTAATACAAATCGTTATGAGTTCAGCTCATTTGTTCTAAGTAACTGAGATATAATTGATTAACTGGATAAAGAAAAGATTTCTAATCAAACCCTAGACCAGTGCCTATTCCTTGGGAAAAGAGGCATGAAAAATATGAATCCATAGAAAAAAACTAATGAAGATACTATATAATGCCTTAAAAACTATATGCAATCCAGATAGAGTTCCTTACAAACTATCTTCTCATTTCCATACTTCTACATCAAATCCTTGCAACAATGTTTTTCTCTACAAAATTACTTATGAAACTTAGTTCTCTCCTTGAGAGAAACTCAAATAATTAGACAAGCTACCTTATAGATGGTATGTTTTAGATGCCTTACAAACAAAACACATTAGAGCACAAACAAAATATAAAATAGACAAGACAATATAGAATAGGAATTTCACTATATTTCATTAATCCACACTACTTCAAAATATCTAGACAGTAAACACAAAACCTAGACAACAAACTAAAAATCTACCTTACAGTAGAAATTCCAACATCCTCATTACCATGAACAAAAAACTAGATGTAGGAGAATGGAGAAAAATCATCTCAGTCACCCACACCTGTCTATCCCCAAAAATATCTCCAATTGCTTCTTTCTCTAACTAAAAAAATCTGATTTGATCTGGACTCAAATGGTTCACAAAATCAGAATCCTTGTTCTGAGAACTGTCCGGTGATATATGATACTTCATACTTCTGATAACATTTTCTCCCTGAATCTTTGAACAAACTCTGCCTTCCCGTGCACATTTCTTGAATAATTTTGAAATATTTGAATGCATTTTCAATAGTCAAACTATTGAATTGAAATGATTTTATTTAAATATATGTATTTTAATCCTTTTCAACTTTAACTCTGTGTACTGAAATTTCTCATTTTCCTCAATTTTTTGCATATTTTGCCCAGATTCCACTAGACTGTGCCATGTGTCACCTCTTGATTTTCTGCTCTAGACTGGGCTTTTAACTCACCTTTAACCCCTGTTCATCTAGATTCTTGGAGAGTAACATTAGTCTCTAAGTCTCTGAAGAAATTTGCTAACCATGGGTTTGTCTTGAGACTTGGAGATTACCTTTAGTGTCTGAGTCTCTGAATCACCATCTGGAGACTTGGAGACTACTTAATCTAGAGACTTGGAGACTAATGTTAGTCTCTAAGTCTCTGAAACTTCTTCACTTGACCACCAGCATTGGGAGATCTAGTGACCATGCTATTCTCTAGGTCTCCATCTTTTTCTTGTTAACTGCCAAAACTCTTGAGATCACGCAACTATGAGTCTCTAAATCTCTAGATTTCTCTCTCTAATTTCCATACTTCTTGAGACCTCATGACCTTCTGTGTGTCCTCCATGTGGCATCTAGTGCTCATATGCAAAATATCCTTATCTCAAGTCTACTAGAATGCATCCCAAGGAACCCTCCATGCACACATGAATAGAGCCTCCGCTCTTCAATCTAACTTGTTATGCGAGTGGAGTTGGATATAAACATCTTGAAATTCCCCTTCCTAGTGAATGTGGGATAATTGATTTTGAGTGTTTTAAATATTTCTCCATATTGGGTGCCAAAATTGGGGGTCCCACCATGCACTGTACTCCTCCATCCCATGCGGTCTCTGAGAGCTCCAACTGTTTACTTCAAATGGAAAATTGTGTGCTCTATACTATACACACTTCTAATGTTTACCACCCCATAAATGTGGGACAAAGTGCTCACCTGGTTTTAAAAACTTGAATGTATTTTTCTCCTTGTGCATGCTTCTCCTCCTACATAGCTTTTTTGTGGTTTTTAGTGCCTCCTTCTATGTTCTATGCATGCATTTTATTGTTTGGAACAAAGACCTTTTATGGAATTTGGTGCATACTTCTTTGTGCACTAGCACACACTTTCCTTTTAATTGGAGCCCAGGGTCTTCTACATTTTCAAATGCTAACACTCTTCCATCTTTGGTTTGGCACAAGATGGAGTTTTGTCTTCATACTCATCTCTCTAACTTTTAGTTAGTGGGCACTCTAGGTCAATCCTCCTGCTCCTTCCAGATTGATAGGTGGTACTAGAATCCCTTTCATGCTCCCAACACTTCCCTATCTGTTGTGGTAACTATGGCGGCATCCACTACCCACTTCTAGTTATCATGATGAAAGGATATTTCCACCATCTTTGAAGTGTATCTCCTTGAGAAAAGGAATAGAGTCTCCATACTTAGTAAGTATGCTCCTTAGATCCAAGGTCAAATAAAAAATTGAAAAGTGCATTTCCACATCCCTTTTCATTATTGCTTGTTCAAATGGGCACCCATCATCCAACACATACAATGCCATGGTGTCAATAACATGCTTTTGATGCTCATCTTCTTGAGGAATAACCCCAATGTCATGAATATTCAGAGTTACCACCAACTCAGACACCTGACTTGTTACACCATAAAGTAATGGACCACTAGGAGCATTGAAAGATTGCACAAAATCCATCATACAATAGAGCTGCTTCATCATTTGAATAGTCTTCCTTGGGAAATATATTGTGCAGCCATCTCATGCTTTCAAAATAATAAACATGCCTCCATAATGCTTAGCACAAAGTTCTCTCCAGTCTCCATGTAGGTATTTGGGAAGCACCTCCACTTCCTTCATAGGTAGCTCTCCATTAGTGCTCACGCATTCATATGGCACATTCATGCGTTGGCTTGCATTCCATATTTGATTAGCTGACAACCTTTTACAATGTGTGAGGCCTTCCTAATACATTTGTTTAAATCCTTTGAAATGTCTCCCCTTTGTCTCATGCAAGGGGCCTTTATATTTGTGCATGAGTCACCATCATGTGACTAGACCACATGAGAAGGCACCCTTCTTTACGCAAGTACTCGCATAAGCTGAAACTAAACTGGCACAAGTGCCTTCCTTTCTTTGCATTGTGTGGGGACCAGCTTGCCATTTCCTCCATTGCATAGGCTCTTACTTTTCTTGCGCAAGGTACCACTCATTCATGACTTGCTAATTGGCACAAGCATCCCCAATAGCATTTTCTATTTTTTTTTATTAAACCCCTTTCCTTCTTTCCTTGGCTTCCATTTACATGGTATGCTTCCACCTCTTGCTTCAAGCAATTGTATACAATCATAGTTGATCAATTACACAATTCTATACTTCACGTGCATGAATAATTCTATGGAAAACTTGCTGCAATGTTGGTTGGCATACAACATATTCTTTGATCACCAAAGTATGGCGCTTCATTTCCAATTCATGTAGAAGCATGGCTAATTCAGGAAAATTTCTTATTTGGATTTGAAATATTTTTTGCCTCCATTGTCCCACTACAAGATTGAAACTATTATCTTCATTAGCATTATTATCTAGTCCATGAATTACTAATACATGTGTTGGTCTAGACTCATCCTTTCTTTTCACTTGGTGCCAGATTTAGAAAAAACACTAACATTAGTAGCAGTAGCATCCTTCATACATCCTTCTTCCATGACACAAAAAAGGCAATCAATAAATTGAAGTTAGAACCATGGTACATTGAAGATTCAATCACATAATTCATTCTTTACATCTTTTACAAAACTATCAAATAACACTAACTGGCTCCTGAAAGAGGCTTCAAAAATTGACCAAACATCCTTACAGGAACATGTCACTGAGAACACACATTCTTTTTCAACACTACAACATGCAGGTGAGAGAAAATTTCTCACCAAGATTTGAGTTAAAGATAAGACAGAACAAACATGGCCACTTAGAAACATTGTATGTCCGCATGGCCAAAATTACATAAGTTAGTTCTTGAATTGGCCTAAAAAAGTTCACCCGTTGAAACTTTCTTGAATCAGAATCTCAAGCATTAAATCACCCTCATAAAAGGCATATAAATCCACCATTTTCTCAATCCAAAGATCAAGTGGCCGATCACAATTAATCACCAAAGTCAGCTCATCAGAAATATTCAGAATAAAAATAGTGGAATAACTAGAAATCTGATTTGGAATCGGCCTAGGAAAGTAGTCAAATGGATTGACAAGGACCTAAAATTTTAAAGGTAGGTAGTCTTCCAAGTTTACAATATGAAAAAACTTTCAAATATGTCCGACCATGAACATGGAGTAAATTACAAAGCCTCAAAGTAGGCCACTTAGAAAATTGGAAAATGCACTCCTGGGAAAATCTAGCAATCTACAAATGGAACAACTCTGGAAAATAGGTCAAATGGGCACATGAAGAGCTGAAAATTGGCAAGATGACTCAATCTCATGCCTAAAACTTGATGCAACAACTGACATGAAATTACCAATCACCGAGAAAGAGATACAAACCTCTAGAGTGGGCTACTCAATAAAATTCAGGAAACACCTTAAATGCAGATTTTCAGGATCACCCTTAAATGACCACTTTTAAAACATGATGAAATTGAAACCCAAAATCTAAAACCTATTAAAAACATCAAATTATAGGTTATGAACACCCTATCCAAGTTAATTCTCATGAAAATCAATAGGCCCTGTTATTAGTGCACCTGAACTGAGCACCTTTTAATGATTTTCAAAGCACAAATCCGACACTTAGAATTTTTTTTCAAAATATGGAGTCAAAACATACTTAGATTTATGAGCTCCAACACCATCCATAAGAATCCTTTTGACACCTCTAATATCTTCAAAACTAGACTTGATCTGGAAATGAAACTTTACTGGCAAGCTAATATGACCAAAATGAACCTCTAGGAAAGAAAATAGACCATTCTGATCTCAAACGGAAAACTTACTAAAAATAGTAACTTTTGAAAAATAGCAGCTCTGTACAACATAACCCTTACTGAAAAGAAACCAAAAATATTTTTGGGTGAAGAAAGATTGCTCTTACACCAAGGATGCTCATGCATCATGTATGTATGTATGTATGTATGTATGTATGTATGTATGCAAAGTAATCTTTAAGAAAACCCCCTCTTAAAAAAGATATAAAATCTTGGTGAATTTCTCATTTTCTTGAAAAAAAATTAATTTCTATTGGTGAATCTCTCAAATTTTTTGAAAAATAAAGTATTCGTATTGGCGATTAAATTTTTGAATAATTTTTTTTTTGTAGAAAATATTAGCAAATCTCAAGCAATAAAAATAAATTAATTAATGACCATGGTGAATGCTTCTATTTAAAAAATAGAATTCTTAAAGAAAATTATT
>BSBK01005077.1:87500-195000 GCA_027943335.1 Chamaecyparis obtusa
AGATTGGATGTGAAGAGTGTGAGTGAATAGAGAATGTTGGAAGATCAAAAAGTTTATTGACTATATAAGAAGAAAAGGCTGAAGAAGAAGAATGGTCGTTGCTTAAAGAAAATTTCCAAGCAGATCAGAGATGGGAATGGAAAAGTATCAAATTCAGTAAAACAACATTAGTGTATGGAATCAGATCTAATATTTGCAAAGTGAGTTGTATGTTTTTCAGATCAAATATTGCTGCTACTTTCTAACCATTGTAATAGTCAAAATCCTTTTAATAGAGGTTTAATTAATAGTCATTTGATAAATCCTTTGAACAAGGTTGCATTCTAATAGAATGTATGTAAGTCCTATAACAAGGCTCACTTTTGACAAGGTGATTAAATCCTTTAGCCAGGTGACACCTAACAGTGTGTATTGTAACCTTTGACAAGGTTGGCTTTTAACCGAGCTCACTTCAGATGAGTGAAAACAATAGTAGCAGGTTACAAAGTGGTTTTTTCCATATTGGGTTTCCACTATAAATTCGAGTGTCAATACTTGTGTGAATGTTATGGTTTGAACATTTTTGTATTTTACAAGTTAGATACACCTAGGTAGTGGACTACATTGTTGTACGTTTATATTATTGAATCAATGATGATCGAGTTAGTTTATTGTTAGATCTAATTCAAAGTAAAGGATTTGAAGTTTTTTTTTATACATGAGGACTTGAGAACAATTGATTCACCCCCCTCTCTATTCTAAATCATATTAACAATTGGTATCAGAGCTTTGTTGCTTATTATTGGTGTTTAAAGAAGTCAAGTTTAAAGGGGCTTGAAGAAAATAATCAGGATGTATAAAAAGGAGGTACCGAAGCTGAATAAGGGAAACTTCCCTACATGGAAAAGCTTGATGAAGGTACATCTAGTTGGTGACTATGCAAAGTACTAAATTGAGAATGACTATGTCTCACCTGTCATAGCTTTGACTTCTAAGGAAATGAGAGCAAAGCAAGAATATAACCAAGAAATTCTGGAAATTTGATCTGCCCTAACCTATCTAGAATTTGAAGATGTTAAAGATTGCACAAGTCCCAAGGAAATGTGAGACACTCTTACAAAGATCTATGGTGGTGACTTAAATGTACTGAAAGAAAAGCCCAAGAGTCTCATAGGTAAGTTTAATGAGATGAGAATGCAAGAAGATGAAAATATTGCACAATATTGTGGTCGAATAAAAGAAGTTGTAAATGCTATTAGAGGTGCAAATGAGATTATTGATAATGAAACTATAATTGGAAAAGTTCTAAGGACTCTGCGCCCTATATATGCTATCAAGATTTCTGCTATTTAGGAATCTAGATGTAACTCTATTAATGTGCTTACTTTGGAAACTTTGGTTGGCAAGTTGACTACTTTTGAACTTTCTAACTATGACAATTTCACTATTGGTAGCATTTGTAATGTTGAATCTACTTACAAGTCACACTTAGTTCTGAACAAGCCTAAGAAGGAAAAAGAAAAACTCCATATTATATGTTTTGCATCTAATAAAGTTGGTCATATAGCTGCTAGATGTCCTCACAGGAAGGATAAATATGATGAAAGACAATGAAAAAATAAAGACAAAAAGGATGACAAAAGCTACCGAAGGTTCAATGACTATAAAAGAAAAGGTAAGAAATCTTGTTACATTGTTGAAGAAGAAACTGACATTGATAGTGATGAATTTGAAATTGAGGTAGTCTATGTTGCAATGAAAGATGAATCTGATGAGGATTATAAAATTGCATTAATTTCCTATGTGAACAAGAATGATAAATCGATCATTGACAATGGTTGTTCACATCACATGATTGGTGACAAGAGTAAGTTTGAGACCCTACATCATTATAGAGGTAAAAGTGTAACATTTGCTAATGATGCACCATATCTTGTTAAAGGAAAAGGTTTGATTAAGTTGACAAATAAGATATCTTGTGATAATGCATATTGGGTTGAAGATCTGAATTATAATCCGATAAGTGTTTCTCATCTCAACAGAACTAGTTACCGAGTAGAATTTCATCACAAGAAAGCTAAGATATTTGATGCTACTGGTGAACTTATTGGAAGTGGAGAATAGAATAAAGGTAATTTGTTCTATCTTGACCTATCTAAATAAACATGTATGGTTTCACAACTTAATGGCATTTGTTTATGGCACAAGAGGCTATGTCATGTTAATTTTGACAATCTGGTAGAAATAAGTAAGAAGAAGAAATTGAGAGGTCTACCTAGATTGAAGAAACCTGAGAATGTGATGTGCAAAGAATGTTAGTTAGGAAAAATGACAAAGTCAAGTTTTAAAAGAAAATCCTTCATTTCTAAAAACATTGTAGATTTGGTTCATACTAACCTTTGTGGACCTATGGGTATAGAAAGTTACTATGGCACTAGATATTTTATCTTGTTTGTTGATGATCATACCAGAATGATGCATGTAATGTTTTTAGGAGAAAAATCTAAAGCTTTTCAATTCTTTAAGTGGTATTTGGCTAAGGTTGAGAAGGAGACATGTAGAAACTTGAAATGTCTTAGATCTGACCGAGGTGGAGAATTTACATCAAATGAATTGAATCTATTTAGCAATGAAAAAGGAATTAAAAGATAGATGTTTGCACCAAGAACAACTACAGAGAATTGTATTGTAGAAAGAAGAAATAGATCTATATTGGATTGTACAAGAACTCTATTGATTGAAAAGAATGTGGCAAAGAAATACTAGAAAGAAGCTATAAGCACTGCTATCTACACTCTTAATCAAGTATAGATCAGGAAAGGTACAAATTTGACACCCTATGAATTATGGCATGGACATGCATCGAGTGTTAAATACTTTAGAATCTTTGGAAGCAAGTGCTACATATTAAAAGATACTAGGAATGGAAAATTTGATGCTAAAAGTGATGAAGGTATATTCCTAGGGTATTCCAAAAAAAGTAAAGCTTATAAGTGTTTGAAATCTAAAAATAACAAAATTGTGGAAAGTGTGAATATAAAAGTTGATGAGTATGCAGAATGAAATGAAGAAGACAATAAAAGAGAACCAGAAGATTACAGATCTTTTGTGTATATTGAAGAATTAGAAGAAGCAAGTAACAAACTTGCACCTAATGCCGAGTCTCAGGTAAGCAATGCCAAGCAATAGGAAGATGATGCCGAGTATTAGGAAAATAGTGTTGAGAGAGAACAAGAACATGTCAAGAAACATGATAATATTGTTGAGTATTAGGAAGGGGTTGCTAAGCATTCAGAAGCTGAATCTAAAAATCTTGTTGAGGAAACTAATGAAAAGGAGAAAAATGCTGAACCAATTTTGGCAAAATATGTAAGAAGACATCACAAGCCTAAACAGATAATTGAAGACAAAAATACTGGAATTTAGACCAGAAGTAAGACAAAGGATCCAACATGCTTACTATGTGAATTTGAGCCCAAGTCAACTAGAGAGGCATTAGAAAATGAAGACTAGATACAAGCAATGAATGAAGAGATTGACCAGATAGAGAAGAATGATACTTGGACTCTTGTGCAGAGACCTGAAAATAAAAATGTTATAGGAACAAAGTGGGTGTTTCGAAATAAGATGAATGAAAATGGTGAAATAACTAGGAACAAAGCTAGGCTGGTGTGCAAAGGCTACACACAAGAAGAAGGAATTGATTATGGGGAGACATTTGCTCCTGTAGCTAGACTAGAAGGAGTAAGAACTCTACTTGCATATGTTGCTTATAAAGATTTCAAGGTATATCAAATGGATGTAAAGTCTACATTTTTGAATGGTATATTAGAAGAAGTTTACATAGAACAACCAGAAGGTTTTATTGATCCAAACAAAAGACACATGGTATGCAAATTAAAAAAAGTATTATATGGACTGAAACAAGCTCCTAGAGCATGGTATGAGAGGTTATATAAGTACTTGATATAGATTGGATTTTCCAGGACAAACGACACAAGCAATCTGTACATGAAAGATGAAGAAGGTAAAGGTATTTTGTTCACAAAATTTTTTGTGGATGATATTATTTTTGGTGTTGTAGATGCCTTGTGTAAAAGATTTTCAAATGAAATGCAAACTAAATTTGAAATGAGTATGTCTGGTGAGATCAAATTTTTTGTTGGTTTATAAGTATATCAGATGATGAAAGGAATTTTCATTACACAATCTAAACATGTTAATGAGATATTGAAAACTTTTGGAATGGAAGATTCTAGACCAGTAAGTACTCCTATGGCTACTGGACAAAAGTTATCTAAGAATGATGATGCTGTAGAAGTGAACCAAATACTGCATTAGTTGTTGGGATTGTGGCAAGATTCTCTACTAATCCTAAGGAAACACACATGATGGCTATGAAAAGAATTATGAGATATTTGAAATGAACTGTTGATCATGGACTGTATTACAAGAAGAATGAAAAATTTGAACTAAGAGTTTATACAGATGTTGATTGGGTAGGAAATGTAATGATAGAAAGAGTACTAGTGGTGGATCTTTCTTTCTTGGATAGAGACTAGTCTCTTGGACAAGCAAGAAACAAAATTGTATTTCCCAATCTACTCTCAAGGTCGAGTATGTTGCTGCTACAATAAATTGTTCAAATTTGGTATGGATAAAAATATTGTTGGTAGGCATGAAAGAAGAAATCACTAAACTTGTTGTTATTCTTTGTGACAACACAAGTGCTATCAATATTTCTAAGAATCCAGTGATGCATACTAAGACCAAGCACATAGCAATCAAGTATCACTACTTGAGAGAATTGGTACAAGGTAAAGAAGTCCGAATGGATTATGTGAATACAAAGGAACAATTAGAAGATATATTCACTAAATCTTTACCAAGTGAAGCACATGAATAGTCAAGAAGTCAATTAGGGGTTCTTCCCCTAACTGAGGCTGCCTAATCAACCTAGGAGCATTGCATCAAATGTGCAATAGTAGATTATTTGACAAATTGATGTAGAAGATTGTCACACTTTAGGACCGGCCTAGAGTTGTGAAAAAGAGCAAAGACGCAAAATCAGTCATAAGCAAGATGATAGAGGGAGAAACACTAACTTGCATAGATAATATTTACATATGATGGATGTTATAGTTGTTGCTTTGGCATTTTTGTCAAAGAGGGAGATGAACTAAGATGATATCATAATCACATGAACATGAAACTGAGTTTCTGAATTGAAATGAAAGATCAAGATAAATGGAGATTTGATACTTCTGATAGTCATAGAAGTGATGCTTATAAATTCTAAATCAAAATGAAGCTAAGGATATTACAAATTTTTCTGATGGACAAATAAGTTTTTTTTTTGGATTGGTTCATAATCCATGAGTTATTTAAGTGATATCATATGGTGTTTCCATCAATGGAAAAGAGGGAGATTGTTGGAAACTACAATTGAAACAATTGTTGTATTTCATTGATGTCAAACCTTAATTTGTAAGATTGTTTCTACTTTGGAAAGTACTATATCTATTGTACTATTGTGAAGGATTGGGGCAAGGTTGGTAACAATAGCACCTAAGGAAAGGTTGAGTTATCTTGATACTACAAATTGTACTTGACTATGTTGTACAATGATAAGACAATGTATTGTTTATCTTAGTAAGTTTGAAGACTAAATTGTTAGGCTTAACGAGCAAAAATGGAGAAATCATGTTTAAGCTGAGTGATGTTAGTGTCGACCGAGTCAGTGTATGCCGAGAAAAATTCTAGTATCAACTGAGCATTAGTTAATTGTTGAGGAAGATATTATAAGCCGAGGAGATATTTTTAGTAATGACCGAGCTTTCTACACGAAGACCGAGTAGTTGATCATAGTATTGATCAAGTATCAGCAATTTTATATTTGAAGAGAATTCAGATTTGGAGCCGACATTGTTGAATTCTTGGATTATGTAAAATATGTTGACTTTATTTATTGATTTTTTGAAAGCATTAAATGTGCTAAAAAACATTTTATTGTAAATCTATAAGAGATTTGAGATTATTCTAGAAAAGGAACCGAAGAACATAAAGTGGGTAGATTCAATGAATCTGAACTAACCCTAAGATTTGAAAAGGTGATTAAGTAGCAATAGATGAGTATTAAAAGAAACCTAAGATTGGATGTGAAGAGTGTGGGTGGATAGAGAATGCTGGAAGATAAAAAAATTTATTGACTATATAAGCAGAAAAGGCTGAAGGAGAAGAATGGTGGTTTCTTGAAGAAAAGTTTCAAGCAAATCAGAGATGGAAATGGAAAAGTATCAAAGTTAGTAAAACAACATTAGTGTATGGAATTGGATTTGATATTTACAAAGTGAGTTGTATGTTTTTCATATCAAATATTTCTACTACTTTCCAACCATTGTAATAGTCAAAGTCCTTTTAACATAGGTTGACTTAACAATCATTTGATTAATCCTTTGAACAAGGTTGCATTCTAATGGAATGTATGTAAGTCCTATAACAAGGCTCATTTTTGACAGGGTGATTAAATCCTTTTACCGGGTCACACCTAATAGTGTGTATTGTAATCTTTGATAGGGTTGGATTTTAACTGAGCTCACTTCAGAAGAGTGAAAACAATAGTAGCATGTTACAAAGTGGTTTTTCCCATATTGGGTTTCCACTATAAATCCTCATGTCAATACTTGTGTAAGTGTTATGCTTTGAACATTTATGTGTTTTACAAGTTAGATACAACTGGGTAGTGGACTACATTATTGTATGTTTCTATTATTGAATCAATGATGTCCAAGTTAGTTTTATTGTTAGATCTAATTCAATGTAAAGGATTTGAAGTTTGTTTTTATACATCAGGACCTAAGAACAATTGATCCACACCCCCTCTCTATTATTCTAAATCATATTAACAATTGGTATCAGAGCTTTGTTTCTTATTATTGGTGTTTACAAAAGTCAATTTTAAAGGGGCTTGAATCAAATGATCAGGATGTATAAGAAGGAGGTACCGAAGCTGAATAAGGAAAACTTCCCTGCATGGCAAAGCTTGATGAAGTTGCATCTAGCTAGTATTGGTGTCTCTACAAAGTACTATAATGAGAATGACTATGTCTCACCTATAAAACCTTTGACTACTGAGGAAATGTGAGCTAAGAAAGAACATAACCAGGCAATGCTAGAAATTGCATCTGCGCTAACCTATCCAGAATTTGAAGATGCTAAATATTGCACAAGTGCCAATGAAATGTGGGACACTCTTACAAAGATCTATGGTGGTGACTTAAATGTACTGAAGGCAAAGGTCGAAAGTCTTAGAGGTAAGTTTGATGAGATGAGAATGCAAGAATATGAAAATATTGCATAATATTATGGTAGAATAAAAGAAGTTGTAAATGCTATTAGAGGTGCAAATGGGATTATTGATAATGAAACTATAATCAGAAAAGTGCTATGGACTCTGTGCCCTATATATGCTATCAAGATCTCTTCTATTCAGGAATCTAGATGTAATTCTACTAATGTGCTTACTTTGGAAACTTTGGTTGGCAAGCTGACTACTTTGGAACTTTCTAAATATGATAATTTCACTATTGGTAGTGTTACCCAAAATTTATCATCTTTCAATTTTGGTCTCTGCAAATGTCTAATTCTTGCCACATCTTGTTTTGCTTGCGAAGTTGATCCACAGTTTTTTATGCTTTGAGCTCTTAACCCCATGTTCTTTGATGTGTTCTCAAGCCCCAGTTCAGATCGCATCACTTAATTTGCAAAGCTCTCAGATATCTTCAAGTTTGAATGGTTGCAGGAAATGCTCAGGTTGCAAGGTTCCAAAAAATGTTCAGTATAAAAAACTCTCTATATTTTTGACCTCCGATCTGAAAACCCTTTGTGTTTTTGACCTCTCATCTTCACGCTTCTTCCTCTGGCATCGACATTTTCCTAAGTACACTGTTGCAACTAGGTGGGTCCCAAGTGATGTTTTTGAAGAGCTGTCAGCATTTGTTGCATGATCGCATAGCCCTTTTTTAGGCTATGCGAACATATGACTAGCCATTATCCGTGCTACTACAACGGGTGGATGGTGGGCCTGAAACTTGCAAGTGGTGATAGATGAGATCTAATGGTGGTCACATGATCTCATGGGATCTTTTGATCCCATGCGATCATTTGACAACCATCTGATGGGTGTCTCAGTGGCTCATGGGTCTGACGTGTTAGGGAATCTGGTAGGGAGCATCATGCGACTAGGGGTTCTTCTCGCACCCAGATTTTAATGTTAGCATGGGCCCAATTCACAGTTAGAAAGGAGGTAATACCACTTTTCAAATGATATCATGCATCCTTCTAACCACATGCGACCATGCAACAAGTGTTCAACTGTCAACAAAGTCTACATCTCCAATGGTGTACCCTTGGCTGGTGATGTGTCTATTTTTAGATGGCTGGCAAGGTAGGTGGCTGGTTTGGTGGGGCCAGGTGTCTATTTGGCAATAGGGTGAGATCTTAGTGGTTAGTTGCATGATTGCATGTGGTCTTTTGGGCTCATGCGATCATGTGACCAATGTTATTTTAAAAAGTGGTGTGACTATTTTTTGCAAGCTTTCTTCTGAGGGGGATGTTTGTAGGTGCGGGTAACTAGAAGTTAATGATTTCAAAGGTGGTTGCAGTTGGGAGAAATTTACAGAGATTTAGGTAGCCATCTTTGGTTCTTTTCAGTATCAAATTAGATTTGGAGCCTTAATGACTTAGTGGAATTGCAGATGGGTTGGTTGGTCAGGGTTGCTTGTCTGTAGGTTGTTTGTGGTACAGGCATGGACACTAAAAGATGAATATCTGATTGGCTATGATATTTGCAGAGATGTATTCATGATTAGATTTGACTTTAGTTGATCAGTACCCTAGGGTTTAATATTTTAATGTAAAATCTGTAACCTTAGGTCAAAGTTTGATTCATGCCTACATGCAGAGATGTATATATTCTTTTTTTGGAGCTTTTGAGCTCAGAATTCACATTTTGTTAAAAAGAAAGACTCTTTCTTGGAAAGCTATCTATGGCATTTCTCCTTGCCCTCTAGTTTTTCTCATCCTATAAATTCCCATTAATAATACAAGTAATGCAGAGGTAGTTTGTGACAATCCTTCATGTCCTTGTGATTCCCTATTTGCATTATCTCTTATTGGATTGAGGTTTATGAATGTTGTTAATAGAAATTGGGGTTCCTAGTCCCTCTCACTTTTTGTGATTTTGTGTGTTACTGTGTCTGATCTAATTTAGATGTTTTTTGGGTATACTAAAGCCCCTAGCAGTCTTGTCTCATTCCTACAACTAGATGCAAAGGAGAATATTTGTTTGTAGGTCATAGGTTGAGTCTTTTGTTCAGGCCTTCATATGAAATACTTATGCAAGCCTATCTAGTGAGTGGTGACTTATTAGACCTGATTCCTCCATTGGTCTCATTCCTCTATACTAAGATCCAAACCCAATTCGGTGCATCACCTAGTAGGTAGTTTTCTTTGCTATTATTTCCATTTCATGCACTCCTTCTAACCCTTTCCCTTCAAATTTCACTTTCCTATTTAAGAGCAGACTAAGGTGATAATCCAAGAGGAACTAGCCTAGAACCTAGAGGTTTCATCTTAGTTAGCAAAGGTCCCATAACCTTGAGATGATTCCCATGTTATACTGAGTTATCAAGACCAAGAGAGCTTAAACAGAGGTGCAAATTCAGTGTATAAAAATTTGAGCATGCCTAGTGGGACCAAGTTTAGATTCATGTTAAATATTATGCTATCTCTGATATACTAATGGCATATTATAGACCTTAGAGAGGTTAGTATTCAAGTATATCTAGTGACTCCATTGGTGTTATGAAGATCAGTGACCCAATTTTTGATAGAGCTTATGAAGAAAATAGACCCTTCTGATGGGAAGATAATTAGCATTTGCACCCTTTAATCAGGGTAGTCCATTAAATTTTGCCCAACACCATGATGTGCCCTTGGGAGCATTAAAAAGTATACCTGATTTCACAGGTGAGGGATAGACAACAACCCTCAAACACATTAGAGATGTGGCCACTATTTGCAGCATACATAATATAACTCAAGAAGATGCCGCCACCAAGTTGCTAGCTACCTCCTTTAAGGGTAAGGCCCTGGAATGGTTTAGAAATCTGGTAGTTAGCTCCATTACTTCATGGGATAGACTTGGAGACCTCCTCGGCAAACACTTTAAGGATGATTTAGATTCTTTGTCTCTAGTAGAGCAACTCCAAACCATAAAGAGAGATCCTCAAGAGTTGATGATAGATTTTAGTGGCAGATTCCTCAAGACATGGAATAGGATTCTAATGAATATAAGGCCTTCAGCAGATTGTGCTTTTGTTTATTTTTTGAGAAGTCTAACTAGTAATATATCTGTCATGATTTGATCTTTAGGAGGTACTTCATTACCTCAAGCTTTCGACTTACTTGTAAAGGTAGAAAATTGCTTAATCCAGGCTGGTATGATAACCCCAAGGCCACCCATGCCTATCTCTCTTAATCTTTAGCCCACTATACCTCTGTAGATGCCTCCATTTACCCCCATACCTACATTAATAGAACCTCAGGCTAGCTCTAGCTATGGAGAATCCATAAATAACCTTCCTCAAGAGCTACTCAAAGTGAAAAGTGATCAACAAGCAACAAATAAGGAGATGATGAGTTTTTTGCATGCTCTAACCAAAGAGTTGATCACTATACATGAGCAGAATTAGGAGGTTAGCTCACCTTATCAGCAAGAGGATCAAAATCCTAACCAGCAGTGGCAAATTTAGGAGCAACTGTATTAGGAGGATAGGCCATAATGTCAAGGAGGACATCAGGGCGAGAGGCAAAATTTGGTGAAAAGACCTTTCCACCCATATAATCCAGTCAAGAAGATAGTCCCAACACAAAGCATCAAAGCAGCTAGCAGTCACCTAAACCCATTTTTTGGGAAGGAGGCTACAAATTTTCCACTTGTTCTCTTGAACTATGAGCTTCCCAATGGAGAAGGATTAGAAGTTTTTCAACAAGAGATAGTAGCCTATCAAGCATATCTCCAAGATGGATTAGAGCAATCAGATCAGGATAAGAAAGAAAGTGAAGAAGGTGAGAACCCAGTTGATCTATTTGAGGAGATGCCTTTCTATGTTGAGCAGGATGAGGTAGTGTAAAATTCATTAGTTGAGCCCTCTGACTGTGGAACAGGATGATTTTGATCTTATCATTGACACTTTCTACTCAACTCTTGTTGATAATCCTCATGTTCTTGAAAAGGATAATGGCTTGCGTGTGCTTAAGGAGGAGTTGGTGTCCCAAGGGGTTAACTATGTCCCAATTACAGATGAAGAAAACATATGGAAAGTTATCATGGAGGGGCAAGTTCTTGATCTTCCTGCTAAGGACATTCATAAGATGCATGCTGAGTAGTAAGAAGGGTCTTCTTTATGCTCTCTAGGGGATGTCCTATCAGGTATCTAGCCCAAATGGGGTCAAGCAAGACATGCATACTCTAGGAATCAGTGGAGGGTGATGTCAAGGGTCCACTCCTTGGTGACCAGGGGCTTATCTAGCTATATCAGACTCCTATGGAGGGTAGCATCTATGATCTAATTGAGGTTAGTAATCTAGTCTACCAACTACAAGAGGAGGTTTTCCAGATAATTCAGTATATTTTTGTTTTCCACTTCTTCCTTGTTGGCATCAAGTGTGCAAAGTGTAATACCCTAAGGAGAAAGGGTAGTTATTTCAACACACCAGTGAATGGTTTTGTTTAACCAAGTTTATACATTGGTTATTTTAGGTTAAGTTAGTTTTCCTGCTTTCTTCCAATTTTCTAGGTTAGTTTTTCCCTATTTTCCAAGAAGTGCTCGCACACAAGTTTTGTCTCTTTGTTTACTTTTGCCTCTCTATCAAAGTTTTGTGTTCAGAGATGACCCCATGCCTAATGGATTGCTTCAAAGGCCACTAGTCCAATGTCTAGTAGGCTGACATCCCACAGAAGTCACCAAAATGTTACCCAAAATTTTCCATCTTTCAATTTTGGCCTCTGCAAATGTCTAATTCCTGCTACATCTTGTTTTTCTTGCGAAGTTGATCCACAATTTTTTATGCTTTGCACTCTAAACCCCATGTGCTTTGATGTGTTTTCAAGCCCCAGTTTAGATCACATCACTTAATTTGCAAAGCCCTCAGAGATATTCAAGTTTGAATGGTTGTAAGAAATGCTTAGGTCGTAGGGTTCCAAAAAAAATTTAGTGTCAAAAACTCTCTGTGTTTTTGACCTCCGATCTGAAAACCCTTTGTGTTTTCAACCTCTCATCTTCATGCTTCTTCCTCTAGCGTCAACATTTTCCTAAGTCTGCTATCACAAATAGGTGGGTCCTAGTTGATGTTTTCAAAGAGCTGCTAGTGTTTGTCACATGATCGCATAGCCCTTTTTTAGGCTATGCGAACATGCGACTAGCCATTATCCACACTGCTGCGACCAATGGATGGTGGGCCCAAAACTTGCAAGTGGTGATAGATGAGATCTAATGGTGGTTGCATGATCTCATGGGATCTTCTGATCCCATGTGATCATGTGATAACCATCTGATGGGTGTCTTGGTGGCTCGTGGGTCCAACGTATTAGGGAATCCGGTAGGGAGCATCATGCGATTGGGGGTTCTTCTTCTGCCTAGCTTTTAATGTTACTGCGGGCCTAGTTCATGGTCAGGAAAGAGGTCATACCACTTGTCACATTATTTCATGTGGCCTTCTAATTGCATGTGACCATGCGACAAGCCTTCAACAGTCAATGAAGTCTACATCTTGAATAGTGGGCCCTTGGCTAGTGATGTGTCCATTTCTCGATGGCTGGCAAGGCAAGTGGTAGGTTTGGCAGGGCCAGGTGTCTATTTGGAAACTAGGTGAGATCTTAGTGGTTAGTTGCATGATCACATGCAGTCTTTTGGGCTCATGCGATCATGTGACCAATGTTATTTTAAAAAGCATTGTGACTATTTTTTGCGGGATTTCTTCTGAGGGGGATTTTTGTAGGTGCGGGTAGCTGGAAGTTAATGATTTGAAAGGTGGTTGTAGTTGGGATAAATTTGTAGATATTTAGGTAATTGTCTTTGGTCCTTTCCAATATTAGATTAGATTTGGAGCCTTAATGACTTAGTGTAATTGTAGATGGGTTGGATGGTCAGGGTTGCTTGTCTGCAGGTTGTTTGCAGTATAGGCATGGACACTAAAAGATGAATATCTGATCAGCTATGATATTTACAGAGATGTATTCATGATTAGATTTGACTTTAGTTGATCAGTACCCTAGGGTTTAATATTTTAATGTAAAATCTGTAACCTTAGGTCAAAGTTTGATTCCTGCCTGCGTGCAGAGATGTATATATTCTTTTTTTGGAGCTTTTGAGCTCAAAATTCACATTTTGTAAAAAAGAAAGACTCTTTCTTGGGAAGCTATCTTTGGCATTTCTTCTTTCCCTCTAGATTTCCACATCCTGTAAATTCCCATTGATAATACAAGTATTGTAGAGGCAATTTGTGACAATCCTTCATGTCCTTGTGCTTGTTTGCATTATCTCTTATTGGATTGAGGTTTATGAATGTTTTTAATGGAAATTGGGGTTCCTAGTCCCTCTCACTTTCTTTGATTTTGTGTGGTATTGTGTCTAATCTGATTTAGATGTTTTGTGGGTATACTACAGCCCCTAGCAATCCTGTCTCATTCCTACACCTAGTTGTAGAGGAGGATGTTTGTTTCCAGGTCATAGGTTGAGTCTTCTATTCAAGCCTTCCTATGAAATACTTATGCAAGCCTATCTAGTGAGTGGTGACTTATTAGACTTGATTCCTCCATTGGTCTCATTCCTCTATACTGAGATCCAAACCCAATTCGGTGCATCACCTAGTAGGCAGTTTTCTTTCCTGTTATTTCCATTTCATGCACTCCTTCTAACCCTTTCCCTCCAAAGTTTACTTTCCTATTTAAGAGTAGACTAAGGTGATAATCCAAGAGGAACTAGCCTAGAACCTAGAGGTTTCATCTTGGTTAGCAAAGGTCCCACAACCTTGAGATGATTCCCATGTTATATTGAGTTATCAAGACCAAGAGAGCTTGAACAGAGGCACAAATTTAGTGTATAACAGGTAGTATTGGTAATTTTTTTGATTGCAGGGAAAAATAGGTTTTGAACGGTGACCTGAAACCCCTTACAAGCTGAGATAAAAGATTAAACATTGAAGCACACTAAAATATTTCAGGACTAGAAACCAATATGCAAAATCCAAAACAAAAAAACAACCAAAAAACATAGAAAAAACCAATGACTAGAGAACAACAGAAAACCAAGCACCCAGCACTAGAGACTAGGGCCCTAAGCAAACTCATTGCAAGCCTCATCTACTTCCTACTTCGCTTCAATTATCTTCTTCATCATAGCATTGAACTCTAAGAGTTCTTGGATCCTTTCATGAATTTTCTTCATTCTAGCTGATCTAGTACATTTTCTAGGGCCTTCATCTTCCAAGTTCTTAGTAATATCCTCTAGTTTTTTACTGGGTGATCTAGTATCTAGCTCAGCCTTAATGGTTAGGAAACAATCCACAACTGAACCCGTGAATTTGTTGTAGTCTTGCATGTGTTTTTTCATAATATTCTCCATGGTTTCCATTCTAGTTTGTAACACCTGCACATGTTTATCTTCTTCATTTGTACCCTTATCTAGCATAGTTTTAGGGCCATCCTCCAGCAGGGTCTGCATAGAATCCACCTTTGCAACAATAGAATGGTGCTTAAGGTTTAAGTTTTTAATCTCCTAGAAAACCCATATGATTAGTTGAAAGGAGTACATGGATGTAGATTTGGTTATCTGGAGAACCCCAAAGGGAGGATCGATCTTATCATCCATATCTTCCCTCAATAACTGAACACTTCTTTCTTGCATGTCAACTGTTTTAAGAAAGGGATAGTCTGAGAATAATCAGGGGCATTTTTAGTCTCCTTATCAAGTAAAGTTGACTTCTTGGTAGAGGGAGTCTTCTCCATCTCCATCGCATCCTTCTAAGATTCTTGGCCAACATCCATAACCACTTCAAGTTCCAAAGATATAGGCATGTCATGGTCTTTGGAGCCATCATACTCAACCAAAATAGGCACTTTCTGACCTCCCACATCCTCCTTCTCCTTTTTTCCCTCTTTATTCTTCTTGTTACCTGAAGTTTTGCCTTTGTCCAGAGAGCTAGTAACCTCATCATCCATGTTGTCATTCTCCTCTGAAGCCAAATTTGAAACTGAGGTGAAAGAGTAACTATCCTCCTCAGTGGAATCATCCATATTATCATAGCCTTCCACACTGTTAGCAGAGGTGTCTGTATCCATAGTAGTATTCTTCCCCTTAATTTTTTTACCAGTCAAACTCTTATCTTTCACATTCTCATCCCTAATTCTCTTTTTACCCGAACCAGATTTAGATAGGGAAATGACAGGGCTAACACTAGCCATCTTTTTTATGTGTTTAACAATTAAGAGAATCAACCCCTCATGAAGAATTGGTTTTTTCTCCTTCTTCCTATGCTGAGAAATACTTAAACGAAGAGATTGCAAAATGTAGAAAGGCAGGGACACCCTAATTTTATGCCAAAAATGACAAAGAAAAACAAAGTGTAGGAATGGGCTCTTTTAAACCTACCATCCAGGGTCACAGACTCCATGACCACCATCATAATAGTATCCCAAATTTCTTTGAACGAAGCCACATCATAGTAGCCTCCAGACTCTTTAAAAAAGGCTTTTTTTCTACCCCTTACTCTTGGGAAAGTGTCAAATGGCCTTTCGTGACATCTTAATATCTCAAAAGAATTTGATGCCCTTCGTACTAAGCCCTGAGATCTTAGAAATGAAATCCTTCATGATGTTCACAGTGATACTTGCTATAGTTACAGCCCCATCTTTCCAAGAATCAACAAAAATTTTGGTAGCACTGTCTTTTGTGCCATGCAATCTTTCCATGTAGGTAGTAAGACCCCCTTCTCAAGAATATCCCAAGCTTCCAGCATTTTTCTCCATTTAACACAGTCCTTCAGCTCTTTGTGGTTAAGACCACCTCCCATGGTATCACAACTCTCAAAAATGGTAAGAATTACAAAGAAAAACCAACTGTTATGAAAACTGATAGCTTTGGAAATAATGAGGGTTAACTCATGCCTGCATTTAAAGTTCTTGGGAAAGACACCACTTTCCATCCTGGTTTTCCTCTTATTTTTTGAAGTCACAATTAGTTTTTCTTTCAATCTACTTTAGTTCTGCTTTCCATCCTCCTTAGTAGTACTGGTAATGTTGAATCTTCTTTCAAGTCACAATTAGTTCTGAACAAGCCTAAGAAGGAAAAATAAAAATGCATCAGTGAAAGTGAAAGTGAAAGAGAAAGTGACAGTGACACTTCTGATGAAGAACTTGAAGATCTAGAAGCTCTTATGGCTAGAAGACTGAGAAGGGGAAAAGGAAAGTATAAAGGTAAACTCCCTATTATATGTTTTGCATCTAATAAAGTTGGTCATATAGCTGCTAGATGTCCTGACAGGAAGGATAAAGATGAAGAAAGAAAAAGAAAACACAAAGATAGAAAGGATGAAAGAAGCTACCAAAGGTTCAATGACTACATAAGAAAAGGTAAGAAATCTTGTTACATTGTTGAACAAGAAACTGATACTAATAGTGATGAGTTTGAAATTGAGGTAGTCTATGTTGCAATGAAAGATGAATTTGATGAGGATGAGAAAACTGCATTAATTTCCTAAGTGAACAAGAATGATAAATGGATCATTGACAATGGTTGTTCACATCACATGACTAGTGACAAGAGTAAGTTTGAGACCCTACATCATTATAGAGGTAAAAGAGTAACATTTGGTAATGATACAACATGTCTTGTTAAAGGAAAAGGTTTGATTAAGTTGATAAATAAGATATCTTCTGATAATGCATATTGGGTTGAAGGTCTTAAATATAATTTCATAAGTGTTTCTCAGCTCAACAGAACTAGTTACCTAGTGGAATTTCATCACAAGAAAGCTAAGATATTTGATGCTACTGGTGAACTGATTGGAAGTGGAGAACAGACTAAAGGTAATTTGTTCTATCTTGACCTATCTAAAGAAACATGTATGGTTGCACAACTTGATGACATTTGGTTATGGCACAAGAGGCTATGTCATGTTAATTTTGACAATCTGGTACAAATAAGTAAGAAGAAGAAAGTGAGAGGTCTACCTAGATTGAAGAAACCTAAGAATGTGATGTGCAAAGAATGTTAGCTAGGAAAAATGACAAAGTCAAGTTTTAAAAGAAAATCCTTCATTTCTGAAAACATTGTAGATTTGGTTCATACTGACCTTTGTGGACCTATGGGTATACAAAGTTACTGTGGTGCTAGATATTTTATTTTGTTTATTGATGATCATACCAAAATGATGCATGTAATGTTTTTAAAAGAAAAATCTAAAGCTTTTCAATTCTTTAAGTGGTATTTGGCTAAGGTTGAGAAGGAGACAGGTAGAACCCTGAAATGTCTTAGATCTGACCAAGGTGGAGAATTTACATCAAATTAATTCAATCTCTTTTGCAATGAAAAAGGAATTAAAAGATAGATGTCCGGACCAAGAACACCTCCATTGAATGATATAGCAGAAAGAAGAAATAGATCTATATTGGATTGTGCAACAATTCTATTGATTGAAAAGAATGTGGCATAGAAACACTGGAAAGAAGTTATAAGAACTACTATCTACACTCTTAACTGGGTACAAATCAAGAAAGGTACAAATCTAACACCCTATGAATTATTGGATGGACATGCAATGAGTGTTAAATACTTTAGAATCTTTGGAAGCAAGTGCTACATATTAAAAAATACTAGGAATAGAAAATTTGATGCTAAAAGTGATGAAGGTATATTCCTAGGGTATTCTGCAAAATGTAAAGCTTATAAGCGTTTGAACTCTAACACTAAAAAAATTATGGAAAGTGTGAATTTAAAAGTTCATGAGTATGTAGAAAGAAATGAAGCTGACAGCAAAAGAGAACTAGAAGATTACAAATCTTTTGTGTATATTGAAGAATTAGAAGAAGCAAGTAACAAACTTGCACCTGATGCTAAGTCTTAGGTAAGTAATGCTGAGCGACAAGAAGATGATGTCAAGTATTAGGAAAATAGTACTGAGAGAGAACAAGAGCATGTTGAGCAATAGGATAATGTTGTCGAGTATTAGGAAGGGGTTGCTGAGCATTCAAAAGTTGAATCTGAAAATCTTGTTGAGGAACCTGATGAAATGGAGGAAAATGCTAAACCAATTTTGGCAAAATATGTAAGAAGACATCACAAGCCTGAACAGATAATTGGAGACAAAAATATTGGAATTCAGACCAAAAGTAAGACAAAGGATCCAACATGCTTACTATGTGAATTTGAGCCCAAGTGAACTAGAGAGGCATTAGAAAATGAAGACTGGATACAAGCAATGAATGAAGAGATTGACCAGATACAGAAGAATGATACTTGGACTTTGGTGTTGAGACCTGGAAACAAAAATATTAGAGGAACAAAGTGGGTGTTTCAAAATAAGATGAATGAAAATGGTGAAATAACTAGGAACAAAGCTAGGCTGGTATGCAAAGGCTATGCAGAAGAAGAAGGAATTGATTATGTGGAGACATTTTCTCCTGTAGCAAGACTAGGAGTAAGAATTGTGCTTGCATATGCTACTTATAAATATTTAAAGGTATATCAAATGGATGTCAAGTCTACATTTTTGAATGGTATACTAGAAGAAGAAGTTTACATAGAATAGCCTAAAGGTTTTATTGATCCAAACAAAAGACACATGGTATGAAAATTAAAAAAAGCATTATATGGACTAAAACAAGCTCCTAGAGCATGGTATGAGAGGTTTCATAATTACCTGATACAAATTGGATTTTCCAGGACAAATGAAACAATAAATCTATACATGAAAGAAGAAGAAGGTAAAGGTATCTTTTTGGAAAAAAAATTTATGTATGATATTATTTTTGGTGGTGTAGATGCCTTGTGTAAAAGATTTACAAATGAAATGAAAACTGAATTTGAAATGAGTATTATTGGTGAGATCAAATTCTTTGTTGGTTTACAAGTATATCAGCTGATGAAAGGAATTTTTACTATGCAATCTAAATATGTTAATGAGATATTAAAAACTTTAGGCATAGAAGATTCTAGACTAGTAAGTACTCCTATGGCTACTGGACAAAAGTTATCTAAGAATGATGTTGCAGAAGTGAACCAGACTTTGTATAGATCAATGATTGGAAAATTGCAGTATGTTGTACATAGTAGACCAAATATTGCATTAGCTATTGGGATTGTGGTAAGATTCTTTGATAATCCTAAGCAAACACACATGATGGCTATGGAAAGAATTATGAGATACCTGAAAGGAATTGTTGATTATGGAGTGTATTACAAGAAGAATGACAAATTTGAACTAAGATTTTATACATATGTTGATTGGGTAGGAAATGTAGATGATAGAAAGAGTACTAGTGGTGGAGATTTCTTTCTTGGATAGAGACTAGTATCCTAGACAAGCAATAAACAAAATTGCATTTCCCAATCTACTGTCGAGGCTGAGTATGTTGCAACTGTAGTAAACTATTCAAATTTGGTATGGATAAAACAATTGTTGGTACGCATCAAAGAAGAAATCACTAAACTTGTTGTTATTCTCTATGACAACACAAGTGTTATTAATCTTTCTAAGAATCCAGTGATGCATACTAAGACCAAGCACATAGCAATCAAGTATCACTACTTGAGAGAATTGGTACAAGATAAAGAAGTATGAATGGAATATGTGAATACAAAGGAACAATTACCAGATATATTCACTAAAGCTTTACCAAGTGAAGCACATCAATACTTGAGAAGTTAATTAGGGGTTCTTCCCCTAACTAAGGCTGCCTAGTCAAGCTAGGAGCACTTCATAAAATGTGCAATAGAAAATTATTTGACAAATTGATTTAGAATATTGTCACACTTTAGGACTGGCCTAGAGTTGTGAAAAAGAGAAAAGACATAGAATCAGTCATAAGCAAGATGACAGAGGGAGAAACACTGAGCTGCACATATAATATTTACATATGATGGATGTTATAGTTACTGCTTTGGCATTTTTGTCAAAGAGGGAGATGAACTGAGATGATATCATAACCACATGAACATGAAACTAAGTTGCTAAACTGAAATGAAAGATTAGGATAAAGGGAGATCTGATACTTCTGACAATCACAGAATTGGGGCTTATAAATTCTAAATCAGAATGAAGCTAAGGATATTACAAATTTTTCTAATGGATAGATAACTTTTTTTTGGATTGGTTGGTAATTCATGTGTTATTCAGGTGATATCATATGGTGTTGCCATCAATGCCAAAGAGGGAGATTGTTGGAAACTATAATTGAAACAATTGTTGTATTGTCATTGATGTCAAACCTTAATTTGTAAGACTATTGCTACTTAGGAAAGTACTATATCTATTGTATTGTTGTTAAAGATTGGGGCAAGGTTGGTAACAATAGCACCTAAGGAAAGGTTGACTTATTTTCATACTACAAAGTGTACTTGACTATGTTGTACAATGATAAGACAATTTATTGCTTATCTTAGTAAGTTTGAAGACTAAACTATTAGGCTTAACTGAGCAAAAATGGAGAAATCATGTTTAAGCTGAGTGATGTTAGTGTCGACCAAGTCAGTGTATGCTGAGCAAAATTCTAGTGTCAACCGAGCATTAGTTAATTGTCGAGGAAGATAGTATAAGCTGAGGAGATATTTTTAGTAATGACCAAGCTTTCTACATGAAGACCGAGTAGTTGATCGTAGTATTGATCGAGTATCAACAATTTTATATTTGAAGAGAATTCAGATTTGGAGCCGATATTGTTGAATTCTTGGATTATGTAAAATGTGTTGACTTTTTTTATTGATTTTTTGAAAGCATTAAATGTGCTGAAATTTTTTTTATTGTAAATCTATAAGAGATTTGAGATGATTCTAGAAAAGGAATTGAAGAACATAAAGTGGGTAGATTCAATGAATCTGAACTAACCCTAAGATTTGAAAAGGTGATTAAGTAGAAAAAGATGAGTATTAAAAGAAACCTAAGATTGGATGTGAAGAGTGTGGGTGAATAGAGAATGCTGGAAGATAAAAAAATTATTGACTATATAAGAAGAAAAGGCTGAAGGAGAAGAATGGTGGTTGCTTAAGAAAAGTTCCAAGTAGATCAAAGATGGAAATGGCAAAGTATTAAAGTGTGTAAAACATCATTAGTGTACAGAATCAGATCTGATATTTGCAAAGTGAGTTGTAGGTTTTTCAGATCAAATATTGCTGCTACTTTCTAACCATTGTGACAGTCAAAGTCCTTTTAAAATAGGTTGACTTAATAGTCATTTGATAAATCCTTTGAACAAGGTTGCATTCTAATGGAATGTATGTAATTCCTATAACAAGGCTCACTTTTGACAGGGTGATTAAATCCTTTAATCGGGTCACACGTAACATTGTGTATTGTAACCTATGATAGGGTTGGCTTTTAACTGAGCTCATTTTAGAAGAGTGAAAATAATAGTAGCATGTTACAAAGTGGTTTTTCCCATATTAGGTTTCCACTATAAATCCTGGTGTCAATACTTTTGTGAATGTTATGGTTTGAACATTTATGTGTTTTACAAGTTAGATACAGCTGGGTAGTGGACTACATTGTTGTATGTTTCTATTATTGAATCAATGATGACCAAGTTAGTTTTATTATTAGATCTGATTCATTGTAAAGGATTTGAAGTTTGTTTTTATACATCATGACTTGAGAATAACTGATTCACCCCCCCTCTTTGTTGTTCTAAATCATATTAACACATATATACATATATGTATATGCACATGTACATGTACATACATACATACATACATATAGATATTGTTAAGATTCTTAGGCACTGAGAGTGGGGGGTGAATAAGTACAAGTAGAATATGAACTAATTAAAACATTGATCTAAGTAACTTCAATAATAACTTCCAAACCACAAAGCATATCAACTTTGTAAGAAAATAAATGAAAAGCAATATCAAGCATCCATAAAATCATCACACATGACGCATATACTTTTTTTATGGAAACCCAAATGGGAAAAAAAACATGTGGGTATTGGTGCCCACTAAGTCTATACTCTTCTAGAATATACCCTTTGAGGAGCTTACCATGTTAAAGGTTTACAAAAGATCTATTGGGTGCTACCTAGTTAAGGGATTTGCATTTTGACCTTTAAGGATCTTTGCCCCATTAGGAGACACCTTGTTAGAGGATTTCAAATATTCAATACGAATGCAACCTTGTTAGAGGATTTTAAACATTCAATATGAATGCAACCTTGTTAGAGGATTTACAATTGAGATCTATTAGGATCTACCTGGTTAAGGGATTTCACTATTACAATGGTTAGAAAGAAATAGATAAGATGATCTGTGAAATTGCACTACCTCTCCATGATCAGATCATATTAAGCTCTGAAAGTATTATCTACAAAGTAGAATTTTTCTTTGCTTCATCATACTTGATTGTTAGGACTTACATATTTTTTAAAGAAGGTTTGGGTAATTAAGTATTTTTGAAAATTATTTAATTATAATGGACCAAAAGAAAGAGTTAATTAAATAATAAATTATATAATTAATATTTGATAAAAAACATGCTAGGCCCAAAAGGAGGCAAGCACAACTGAGAGGGGGGTGTGTCATTTGTGTCTACCTAATTACATTAATTTTACTTTATGCACTTAGATCTAAAAGATAGAAAATAATGCAATATCCACACTACATAATACACAACATAAAGGTTTTTTCTCAAGGAAACCCAGTTAAGGGAAAACCTCGATGGGATTCAAACCCACCAGATGAGTCTACTATGTTAAAAAAAATTATAGGTTAAGATAAAAATAGATAAAAAGGATGCACTTGAAACCACATCCTTACATCCCAATATGCAAGCTCATTGCCTAGAGCTCACTTCTCACAATACAATCTCAAATTTTCCCCTTACTTAGGTTTACTAACTAGATTTTACTTATAAAGGGCTGGACATGGAGTCCTTACAACCAAACTAGTAAATAGCACCTCCTATGCCAATATACTTCCAATGAAGTACAAACTATGCCTTAAGTGAAGAACTCATATACATAATCATTTCTCTCATACACATCAATTACAAAATGATATCTCATTTATACTAATTACAAAGAATAATCAACCACTAGATTGGTTTAGACCTACTACAAGGAATGATATAACTATTATCTTAGTCATATCACCCTACCTGTAAAGTTTCATTGCTAGATCGAGTCTGGTTTTGAAGATATTAAAACTTTTTGGTTTTGGAAATAGGGTATAGAAACTTTGACCTCAATTTTGAAGGCTTTAGAGGCCCTAGATGAGGTCAAATTTTTGGTTGAATGAAGCTTTCTTGATTTAGGCATTGTAGAGATCCTTGTACCCTTTCTAAAATGGGGTTATAATAGTCAATCGGGTCAATGAGTGATGACTTATGGTCTCCAGAAGTTGGGTCACCTGAAATAATGGAAAATGATTTTCCTTCAAAATTTCTATTTGGATTTCAAAAGTTATTTTGAGCCGACTTTGATGTAATAAATTGTAAAATAAAATAATTCAAAGTTTGGTCAGCCTTGTTGGCTAAAAATTCTGGAACCTTCCCAGGCGGTGGAAAATTGCCTATATAAGGAAGGTTGCAGTGTTGTCTTAGGTAGTTTGGGATAGTTCTAGGTAGTAGATTTGGGTATTTATTTGAGGCTTTGTCCTATAGAATATTGTAAGGGAATGCCCATGTGGCTTTGCATATTGTAATTCTGAAAGTTTGTAATTCCACATTTGTGGAGATAATAAGAAGCCAATTTTTTGTTCTTGCATATTTTTGTTGTTTCTGTGTTTCTGTTATGTGTTTGTGGTATTAAGGGGAGCACCCTTCATCAAGATTCATCTTCAATGTCTTGATATTCATTTATTTCATCATCAACATAATAGTCAACATATTCAACAACATAATCAAATTCAAGATTACTCTCATAAGTAGATTCAACATCAACAAATTCTTAAAGAACTCCCTCATTTGGGGCTTCAAAATACTCACCTGATAAATCATCTGCCCCTTCTTTACTTTCCACATTTGACTGCAAGCCACTTGTCTCTACAGCCCCAAAAATGGAACAACTAGTTTCCAATTTATTAGGTATCTAACCATTGTAAACATCAATCTCCTCCTTAAGAGCATCATAACATTCTTTACTAACCATACTCGCATTAATGTGAGGGGCAACTGCTATTTTCTGAATATACTCTTCACTCACATTTTGTGTTGAAACATAATTTAAAGCATGGTTAGTAAAATCAATAGGCATGTAAACACCTTGATAGCGATCTTCACTTCTTGGTCCACACCCATCTAAAGTATTTGATATATTATGAGAACAGTCGTTAGTATATGGAAAACCCCTTGGGATAATTCCATACAAAAAATTATTTTCAATATCGATTGCTTTCATAAATGCATGACGCATATTTTTAGGTTTTTTATCTCTTAACAAGTAACTCATCTTTTTTGCAAATTCCCCTAAATAAACAACCAAACATACAACATCATTTGCTGTTAAATCCATTGGGATTTGACCCAATACTTTTGCAAATCTAAAATTGAAAGGAGGAACCAACTCACCATTCTTTATTTGTATCTCCATTAAATTATTTATCACTACAACTGGATTAACCTTTTCACCAAACTACTCCATAAAAGATGATCTTAACTCTTCCCATGAAGGTATAGAACATTCTAGCAAGAAAGATAACCAACACCTTGCATCCTCTGCCAAAGATTGGATAAAAAATCTCATAATGTAGTCCTCATATTCAATATCAAAATCCTCCATCAAGTTCATGAACTTTCTACAATGCTTTTCAACATTCTCCTCTTTCCCACCATTGAATCTTGGCAAATTTTCTCTGATTTTGGATGGAAAAGAATTTGGGTAACCACAAATGCCTTCAAAATTCAGAGCTGGATATAAATTAATGCTTAATCTTTGTTTGCTATATTATTGTAACATCTTATTAGACATGGTTACACTTAAACACACACAAGGATGGCACCAAATGTATTAGTTGCAAAGTGCTAAATCTCAATTTACTTTTGCACTTTCCACTAAGTCTTTTGTAGAGTCACCACCTCCTTTTAGAGGACAAAAAGCTTGAAATTGCTGAGATAGTAATCCCAACTCAAATTCTCCTCACACTTTGCATCTAAACATTCTAATTTTCATGATGGGGGAGCACTGCATGTTCATTGTTTTTTTCATCGGTGCCCATTCCTTGAAAACTTAGAAGCTCATCCTGTTGTTCATTGGGATGCTACTTCACCTCAAGATCTTGTGACTTCTTTTCTATTCTTGCATTTATTTGAAATAAGCTTTTCATTTAGCATTACTACAGAAACTAGAGTTGCCACCTAATACAAATTGAGAAATATTTCTGACAATTTGCAACAACAAACCCTTTTCCAAATCACCTTCACAAGATAGAACTGACTCTTCACAAGATGGGTATGTGCAGGATCATGCTATGCCAAACTAGGCCCTTAAGTGGCAATGAAAATTTAGAAAATTAGGTTTAGGCAAGTTGACATAAAAATTTAAATAAGTTATCAATATTATATCAAAATAATGTAACAATGGAATCTGTAGAAAATTGAATCTAGTTTCTAAGATACTAGGCCTTTTTTTAAAAACAATTATTCTATATGTTGAAAATTTCAAATTTTAATGTAGTAGTATGAAAATTTCAGGAAAAGATAAGTAGGTGTATGTTTGACCACCTTAAACACAATCAAATGATAATTTTTTTTTACAAGATTCTAGATATAAGTAGTAGACTCATGTCTGGATGTGACACATATTTTTTTAAAAAAAAATTTCCAAGTAAATAATAAATTATCATTTTTCTTCTACAACTTTTCCAGAATATTAAGACTCTCATGTCTGACAACATTAACTTACTCTAAAATTTATCAAATTGAATTTTTATTTATTTTTATTATAATAAGAAAAGTATAGAATGTGACACATGTTTTAGATTTCCAAAATGTTATACAGTTTGAAAGTTATAGCTACTTTTCAATAAGCCCATCATTCAGGTCTAGAAAGAAAACAAGTAGGTGTATGTCTAACCACATTAAACAACATCAAATGATAATTATTTTTTATAAGATTCTAGATAAAAAGTAGTAGACTCATGTCCAGATGTGATGTATATTTTTTTGTATTTTTTTCCCATGTAAATAATTAATTATAATTTTTTTACTAGAAATTATCTTGAATATAAAAACTCTCATGTTTGACCACCTTAACTTAGTCTAAACTTCATCAAATTGAAAGAATTGTTTATTATTATTGTATTAGGTGAAGCACAGAATGTGATGTATATTTTAGATTTAAAAAATGTTATATCATTTGAAATTTGTACTTGTTTTTCAAAGAGTCTATCAATCAGGACTTCTTTTTCACATCACCACTTTTTGGTATACCATGATCCTGCACATACCCAGATATGAATTGTTGGACAAAATATCTTAGACACAAAAAAATATCCTCCAAACCCCATAACATGAAATATAACTTCTCAAATCTATCTAAATCTAGACAGGATTAACTGGGCTGAAAATTAAGAAGGCAAGGAGCCAAGCTCAACTGAAACCTTATTAACTATGCATTTAATACTCATCCCCAGTAGAGTAGCCAAATTGTTATGGATTTTTGTTGCATGAATCACAGTTCTTGAATTACTACTTGAACATTATGCCTCCTAATACCGAGTCAAACAAAAGAAATGCCTAATTGTTGAGGATTGGATAAGATCCTCCTTCATTTTTGACCTCCACATGCTCATGTAGGTTTTATCTCTGAATAATGAATGATTACATAGTATATATGAAAGTGGACACTGATCTGCTATTTACCTTTTGTTGAACCAACTTATGAAACACTCTATAGATGACCATAATCAACTGAATATAGAGCTTAACTAGATAAACCATGATTATAAGAATAGTGAGAACCAATGAGAAAAGGATTCTCATCCTTCTTCCCTTTTAAGGAGGGGCAACCTAGTGATTCACTCTTCAAGGAATCAACAAATTGGATAGTATCCCACTGATACAAATCCTTATGAGTTTAGCTTATTTGTTCTAAGTAACTAAGATATAAGTAACTACTAGTCCTACTTATAACATTCTAGTTAGAAGAAGTCATCGACTCATGGGTGCCTTTGATCCTAAATCCTCCTCTCCTTTCCTTAGGATCCTGGATGATAACTTGATTCTTCATTATTCCAATCCTACTCACTCATCTCATGATGAGGATGATGCTTTACGAGTTCCTCTTGAACAAGTTCAAAAACTTTCAACTAAACTTGATAAAATGTGTAATTGGCTTATTCAAGAGAACCATAATCAAGATTCTATTCAAGCTATAGAGGCTCTTAAGAAAGTTCTTCATGATAGTGATCAAAGTGTTAACCTCTTGTGTGGTATTACTCACCTTGTGCATTCAAATGTTAAACGTTTAGCTCAAGAAGCTGAAGATTTAGGGTTGATTCCTCCTATCACTAGTGTTGAAACTCCTCCTAATCCTTTACCTAGTATTCCTACCTATACTCCTTCTTTGGTGACTGTGATGGTTCCCTCTATTCCTATGAGTGTTCCTCATGTGTCCCTTCCTACATCACAACCTTCATATCATAATGTTCTTTTACTTATTCCAATCTGCTTCCAACTGTAGTTCCTACTAGAGTAAAGTATTAATTATATTAATTAAATTTACTCCTTTCTTAAGATGTCAACTCTTTTTCTTTAGTTGTTTATATTTGAACACACATGCACGAGTTGTTTTAAACTCATGTACTAGTTGTTTTAAATATAAACTTGCATGCATTAGTCATGTAATAATTTAACTAATTATTACATGCACTAGGATTTACCTTTCAAGGCTTTTGATCTCCTTTTAAGGATGATCCATTGTACATTTAATTCATTTATTAATTGAGGATATTTTCTTCTTCATTTTTTGAGTCAAACCCTTGCCCTCTTCTTCTCTCTACTTCCTTGTAATAGGATTTTGTATGCAGGTGATCTTCGAGTTTTGTGGATTTGTATTGCTCAAATCCTACATGGTATTAGAGCCTAATCTACTACAGCTTGTTCACATTTGAAAGATTTAGATTAGGGCATCTTTAGTTATTTTCTATTGAAATTAGCGGGTCCCTAAATTTTGGTGTACTTTGAACTCAAATGGACCTCACCGTTGAGCTCATAGCACCCAAAAACTCCAATTCCGATAAAAGGCACATCCAATTTGGACAACTTTTCCTTTTGGAGCTTTTTTTAAGTACCATAAGCTTGACACTCTTCATGAGGTGGAAATTGTATGGATCATCACGCTTCCTGAGGTTAAATTTGTACAGATTGGTATGCAAAATGAAGTGAAAATTTTGCTGCCTGGCACACAAATCAAGACAAAAAATTTGATATGCAAATCGAGGCAAAAATATGAATAGCCTGACATAGATCCTGAGGCACACATGCGATTTTACAAAAAAAACATTATTCATTTTGGCCGGCGATGGCTATTTGGCCATCAAATTTAAGCTAGTGCATGCAATTATAGGCCCTGGTCATATGGTGACCAAAGGCCCATAATTTTAGCCCCAGGGGGCTTGCATGCTGTGACCGCCATTTGGCCATCAATTTTAAGCCCATGAAGTGCTGACGTTAGCACAATTAGACACCATTTGGGCCATTTAGCGTAGCAATTGGTATTTTGCTTATAACTTGAGCATACGATATTGAGATTGGGCAAACGAGATTTCATCGGAAAGCTAGTTCCAAGCTCTATTTGTATCTAGAGTTTTGAATTTATGATTTTTCTTTTTTATGGTGTTTTCTACTATCAAAAAAAGATATTTAGTTTTGCACTTTGGAAGCTCTATATTGCACATTCAGTCTCCATTTTGGGAAAGTAAGATATCATTGGAAAGATTTTTCTAAGAGCTTTCTATTTATATGAGTCATTTCCCTAGTTTTTGCTCCATGTATATTTTATTTAATTTTTTGCATTTTTTCACTCTAGTGTATATCTTGGATGTTACAAGTCCTGGAATCTCTTCCATTTAAGCGATGACTCTTCTTAGGTTTTTATTTTGTTTCAACAACCTTCACTCTTCTTTGAGTAGTGTATACTTCATTTTTGTAGCATTCTTTTATGCACATGCACTGAGATAAAGTGTCATTCTATTGTATGATGGCTTCTTGCTAATGTTTGTTCTTTAGGTACTTGCACTCCATTATAAAGTGCCAAGGGGGTTTTCATGTTTTCCATCTTCTTTTTTCATGTGAGCATTCCTCTAATGATATTAGCCTCATGTATCTCTATATGTGTTTGTACTCTCTCTGCACATTCAATGTTTCAGATTCTTCTTCATCATGCAGTTCATATTGGATTATCTTTTTAGTATACCTATTATTGCTCCCTTGTCAGTAGTATGGGGGGTTTCTACTATTGATTCTACCACTTCCTTGGTTTGATAGTGTGAGCTATGTATTCAATATTTGATTCTATGTACTCGGTGGTTGCAGTGGCTGGGTACCGATACATTCTGGTGAGATGGATCATTTACCATATGGAAACTCTTTTCTTTCCTATTTTTTGGATGCACTCTTCCATATTTGATTGATCAACTCTTCAGGCTTTTGGTGTTTATGCCATCTGTATCTTCGAGTTCAGGTGTTTGCCTTTGTTTGTCTCCTAATTTGAGTAGTGTTATTTGAGGACACCCATGCAGATTATAGTCTTCTCTACCTGGTCATATTTTGTTGGAGGATCTTCAAATCAATAGTTAATTCTTGACAGAGTTTGCATCTTCTTTCTTTAGTGATGTTCTACATGTTCATTCTTGTTCCTATTTTTGGAACATTCCTAGTTTTGGAGGCTTCTTCAGCCCTTTAGATTAGTTTTTGTATCTTTTTGGAGTAGAGTTTTTCCCATGTGGTTTTCTCTATTTCTCCACTTTATAGAGACTCTCTTTTGTACATGGATACCTCATCAGGCCACATTGTCGGGACCCATTTTTATGCTTTTCGTACTATAGTTTCCTTTTCTTTCTTCTTAATTTGTTTGTAGCTACATTTTTTCTCATCTTAAGGGGGGGTGTTAGAGTAAAGTATGAATTATATTAATTAACTTTACTCCTTTCTTAAGATGTCAACTCTTTTTCTTTAGTTGTTTATATTTGAACACACATGCACAAGTTGTTTAAACTCATGTACTAGTTGTTTTAAATATAAACTTGCATGCATTAGTCTTGTAATAATTTAACTAATTATTACATGCACTAGGGTTTTCCTTTCAAGGATTTTGATCTCCTTTATAAGGATGATCCATTGTACATTTAATTCATTCATTAATTGAGGATATTTTCTTCTTCATTTTTTGAGTCAAACCCTTGCCCTCTTCTTCTCTGTACTTCCTTGTAACAGGTTTTTGTATGTAGGTGATCTTCAGGTTTTGTGGATTTGTATTACTCAAACCATATAGTTCCTAGTGTTCCTCCAGCTGTGTCTTCTATTCCTATAGCTTCTTACACTTTACCTAGTTTCTCTAATGTTTCTACTCCTCCTATTTCCTCTAATGATTCAACAATCATTAGTTTGGCTCAAACTGTGTTATCCTTACAACAAAAACTCACTTCCTTAACTCAAAACAAGTTTAGTATCCCTACTTGTGACATCAGAAGTCCTTTTTCTTTGGATATTATTCATACTCATATTCCTCAACAAGGTGAGATGCCTCGTCTTGAGAATTATGATGGAAGAGGAGATCATGTTCATCATATTAAAATGTTCAAAATCCTTTGTAGTGATTATGCTCATGATCATAGGATTTTAGCCAAAATTTTTGCTAGAACCTTCCATGACAAGGCCTTACAATGGATTTTTCATTTCCTCCTTATTACATTGATTCCTTTCTACAACTTTCTAATGCCTTTATTCAACAATTTCAAAACAACATTCGCTCGCAAGTGTCTTTGATTGATTTGATGCATTGTAAAGAAAGTGCTAAGGAGAAATTAACTAAATTTATTGGTAGATTTAAGCATTTGCATGCTCAGATTTCCTATCCTATTCTTGATATTGATATTCAACATATGTTTATTTCAAATTTGTAAAAGCATATTAGAGATAAGATTCTGCTTACTGAATTTACCTCTTTTCAACAACTTTGTGCAGTGCTTCATCATTATCAATTAAAAGTGAGTCAATTTGAGAGCAACACTCCAATGACTTCTATTCTAGTTGATAAGAGTGATGCTACTCCTAATCCAAACAAATTTCAAAAATTCAATAATTATGTCAAGATAAACAAACAAGTGAATGCAGTTGCTGATCAAGTTGTTGTTGCATCTCACAATGCCACTTCTGCATCCACTTCTTTTTGATTAAATCATATGTTTACTCCTCTTTCTGAATCTTTACATGCTATTATGAATAGGTTTTTAACTTCTAATATGATTACTTTGCCTCCTATTTGACCTCTTTTACCTACTACGATTGCATCTAAATCTTTTGATCAAAATGCTTTTTGTCAATATCATCATCAGAATGGTCATGATACTGAGAAATTTTATTCTTTAAAACATAAGGTTCAAGACTTAATTGACTCTAATGCCATATCTGTTGATAATCTTGATGGTAGTGGGAAAAAAATTGTATCTCCTCCTAATCAAATCCTTTAAATCTATACGAATCCTTTACCTACGCATGATACTAATACCTTTGCTCAAAAATATTCCATGGAAATTATGTATGATTCAAAGATGGATGATCTCAATCATGTTGTTAATCAAGTGGATCATGTTGGTCCACCTCAACCTCAACCTCAAATTCAACCTCAAGTTTAATCTCAACCTCGACCAAAACCTAAACCTAAATAGAAAACTTGATCTAAACCTTGACAACCTAATAATAAAAGACCTCAGGAACTTTTGATTACCTTTGATGACTCTAAGACTATTAAAGCTCTCGATGCTCCTCTTTACATTTCTACTAGGGTTTCTCAAAAACCTACTCATGGTTGCCTTGTTGATACTACATCCTTAGTCAATGTTATTACTAAAGAAAATCTTTTTATGAAATCTTACAACGTGATTCTTATGATAGATTGGATGTGTGCATTCAAACTTGTAATGGTTTTCTTTATCCATCATTTGGTTCTATTACTTTACCAGTTGAACTTTGTGGAAAAATTGTGAACAGTACCTTTGTTGTGGTTCCTACTTCTGATCAATTTCAAGTTAAGCTAGGTTTTCCTTGGTTGAATGCCATGCATGATATTTCTTCACCTATCCATAAGTGTCTTAAGTTCATTCATGATGAAGATGTGAAGATGATTAATCATAGTCTATATCAACCTTTTAAGCCTAGAGATTATGCTACTCTTGATTCTTTTGGCCTTCATTACCCAATTCATGTCCTCCTCAACCTGATAATATTTTTTGATCATATCAAGCTTATAAACATCATAATATTCTTGAATTAATCTTTCCTCCTGTGGATCTTAATCATGGTCTTTTACCTACACCTTCTATACCTTGTTTAACTATGGCTTCTAGTTTTGTTAATCAAGTTCCTTCTATTGAACCTATCAAAGATCCTATGATTGTTTCTCCTATTGTTGATAATCCTATTAATATTCCTAAAGAATATGTGAAGGATCCTATGATTGTTCCTCCTAGTTCTCAACCTATTTCAAATAAATCAAAATATAATCAATCTACTAATGAAAATCATAAAAACTGTTGTGCTCATGCTAAATCTCATACTTCTATTCTTCAAAGATATCTACCTTCTTTGGATAAAACTATGCATGATGTGTTAGAAGAAGTTGTTACTAATAATGATGTTAAGATGCATGATTATGATGATTCTATTCATATCTTAGATCCTATTTTGATTAATTTGGATGAAGAAGATACTCTTGATGATACTGATGATGTTAATGATGAATATGAGACTATTGACATTGACATTGATTTACCTAATATGATTTCATCACAATTAACTCTTACACATAGTGTAAAACATTGTGATTCCCAAGAGGATCCTTGTTTGGAACTGGCTGTCATTTCTATTGTGTTAGATATAGTCCCTCCTACGAGTTACCCACCTTCCCTAAATGATATACAATGATATGAGGAGAGTAGGTGGCATGCTTGATTAGCTTGTCCTTCATGGTAGCTTTGTTGTGTGTTTTCCTATCATATTGTGCTTCTCTCGTAATGTGTTTGCTAAAATTTGTTAGATTCTTTTATACGACCCTTGTTACTTAGTTGGTGCAAGGTGATAAAGGAATCAAAATTGTTGTTCAACTTCCTCTATATGTATCTCTATTCTTCTATGTGTTGTTTAATGTTATGTTGTAATTGTGTTATTGTTTGTAAATGTTTCCTTGTGTAATCTACTTGGATTTGAGATATGGTAGCTCTAATTCTTTTTGGCCTTCATGTCATGGTCTAAAGAGATTCTCCTTTGTATATCTTATGTGATCTCTCCTCCTTTGTGATTGTAGTTCTACTTTCTTTGGGGAATGATGTCAATTCATTTGCAATAATATCATATATATATATATTATCTTATGATCATACTAAGCCCATGGTAGGTAGATCCCTTCTGTTTTCTCTATATATTTATGTGATATTTCCCTTGGTTTTTCTTCATCTTGGGGAATCTCAACATGGAAACATAATCAGTGGAGTTTTTTATATTTTTGTTAAAGCCATTGCTCCTATTAAAGTGTTAGCAATGACTTTAACATGGGGGCATATGCTCTGCTCACCTATTACACACACTCACTTTTCAATATGCACATATTTTTCAAGATACTTTTCTCCCTTTTTGGATTAGTAACTAATCCTTAAAGCATGGATTTATATTTTAGGATCTCTTGATCCCTCTAGTTTCAAAAATACACATATTTTTATCCCTTAAGGTTGGAGGTGTCCTTAAGATTGGATTTCTTTGTTGTTTTTGGTTTTATTCTTATGGAATAGAATATACCTAGGGGTAAATCCTTGATGGGTTGACTAGTGAGTAGCCACATTCACTAGGTAGTTCAATTCCATCTTTCCAGTTATGTCATTTCCTTGTGTGGTTCACAATGGGACATAAGCTCTCATTGGGTGAGATAATCACACCCTTTTCTTTCTCTCTCTAGAGATGTCTCTCTTATTTTGATCTAGGAGTCGATGAAGACTTGAGTCCCTAGGGGCTTAAGGGTTCTCTTTGTCCCTTGGATTATGATAAGATTATCTTTTCATTCTAATCTCCTTTACCAAGAGTTTGCATCGAGTCCATACTCTTGCTAAAGTGGGGGCTTAATGTATCATCTTAAAATGGAAGAACTTCCATGATAAGAGAATTTAGCCCTCCAAGTAAGTCATCTAGGGTCATGTTAACTACCTTGATTGGGTCTTTTCATGTATCTAACTTTTCCCCCCTATTATGCTTTCCTCTATACCTAATTTTCACTTCATATCTACATTTCCTAGCATTTTAGGTTAGGATCCTGAGGTTTTTGACCATAAGGTCAAAGTCAACCTTATGGGGTCAAAGTCAACCTTGACCCTGACCTGGTCAAATTCAAGCTCATCCTTGACCCCCCTATCAAGATTTCAAATTTCCTTGATTTTTGGGTGTCAGGTTTCAGGGATATTTGTTTTCCCACCTTCAGGTCGGCCATTTTCAGTTTTAGAATGGTAAATCCTTAAATTACATTTAATCTAGGTATATTTTCTAAAGTTTAGGACCTAATTGGGATTTAATTCTCCAAGGTGGCCCCTTTAGAGGATTGTTCCCTAGCTCACTATAAAAGGAGGCCTTCCTCTCTTATTTTCACATCGATAATACATATCTTCTTTTACCATCAAGAAATCAAGTTTTTGAGAGGACACCATGACATTTCAAGAAATCCTTCAAGCATTCAAGTGTTCAACCATCCATCCCTCAAGGAGATCCATTGTTAGCTATTGAAGGATTCAATCTCTTTGGAGCCCCCTTGAAGATCTGTCCTTCTACATTCATCCAAGCCTCCTCATATGCAAAGATCAATTCAAGATTGGTGTTGAAGATCAAATTCCATTGATTAGAGACATCCTACATTCATTCTACATCCATTGAAGCATTCTTACTTGTTGATTTGAAGATTTGAATCCTCTACAAGGACTTCAACATAAGCAAGGTGAATTGTTTCAATTACTTTTTTTATGCATACTACATTTCAATTCAATTTCAAGGTTAATTCCTAAATTGGAGTTTGACCAAGGTAAACCCCCTATTAGAGATTTTTCTTGTAGGATCAAACTTGGCAAAGGTATGGGCTTGATTGTCAGTTCAAAGGGACTTCAAGTTTGTAAGAAAAGCCTAATTAATGAGGACTAGATAAGATCCTCCTTCTACTTCGAGCTCCACAGGACTTAGGTGGGTATTGCCTATGACAGGTTACTATATTTCAAGTAAGCTTCTTAATGATGGATTATTTTCTTCACTGCTATTCTATATTTCAACTTAACATAATAAAAAATTATCACTCTGTAGACAGCCCAAATTATTCTAATACAAAGTACCACAATAGAAAATTCTAATGTAATAGCATAAACTAGTGGTATAAGGATATTCATCTTTCTCCCTTTTCTGAGCTAAAATCAAGGAGAGTTAACCTCTGATTCTTTCTCTAAAGAATCACTAAATGTGAACTTATACCACTGGGATATAGTTCTTTCTCAAAATATAAACACAATCTTGAAAATTAAAACACTAGTAAATGAAATGAATTTTATTTCATATAAGGATTGCAAACAATAACCACTTAAGAAATAACACTCCAAACTAGTGCCTAAATCCAGAACTAAAAAAGAGTCCTAAATGCAAATCCACAAGTTTCTCTAAGGAAATATAACAATATGCCTCACATACAATCTATAATTTGAATAAGATGCCTTACAAACTACTCTATCAATCTACTATTACTATTATCAACATCCCTATAGATATATTTACTCTCTAAAATTGATGACAAATATTTTAGTCCTCTCCTTGAGAGAAAATCATGATCAATTATAGTAGTTTCCTAACAACTAGTATATTTTAGATGCCTTACATATAAAACATATAGGAGTAAACATAAAAGTAGAGAGACAATAACAATAGGAGATAGAAATAGCAGTATATTTATATTATAGAAGACTTGTAATTTACATAAGAAAATTCATGCCCATAAGTTCATACACAAAGTTTAGAAGTCTGTTCTATAGCAATTGTACTTGGTTCTTTCGATTATGCTCAATCCCCCTCCTTTAGAAAATGAAGATACTACTATATACATTTCAACCATCTTGGAATTCTCTTATCAATGAGAATGAAACAAGCTTTAGATGGTTGAAACCCTAACCCTAAGAGCATAAGAGACAAAGCATAAGAAACAAAATACAACATTCCCTTAGGTGGTGGAAAGACAAAATCTTCTTGGAATGTTCTGCATCATGCATCGCTTGATAATTGACACCTTTGTCTACAAGTATTCATGATAGCTTATTTGGTTATAACAAGATATGGTGACCACCATTCTAGATAACTTACACCATTCTTAAATGATATCTTATCTTCCCTATGCTCTGAGATCAGGTGTCAGGTCCTTTAGGTGTCCTTTCTACTCATCATCAAAGATATCGAAGTCAACTACTGAAGATTTGATCTTCTTGGGCTTTGTGAGCTTATCCCATGTAGTAACCTCTTACTCTATCAGCCATTTATAGTTTTGATTATACTATAGTTTTTCCTTTTGTCACTCCCACCTAGCATCTGCTAGGGTTTTGACATTGGCAACAAATTTAATCAAGTCCATTTCAGATTATATGGCTTCATCCAAGGTCTTGTTGAATCTTTCCACATCTACTTCGTTATTCTCACCTAAAAATGCCTCTTTCCTAGGAAGAATAAGATCAAAATCTGATCTCCATTGATCAATGATCTTAATGGTACCCTCTGCATCTTTAATGGGAGGTATAAACTTATTTAAATCTAAATTGATTTGGGCTATCTTAGCCTCTATCTGATTTTCTTTTCCTTTGAAATGTGGCAATACAACTTTAACTCAATTAATCTCCTCTCCTGCTTGTAGGACTATCTCCGGTATATCATTCTTCAAGGATTGAACCAATGCCAATATCTCAAAAAGAGGTGCCCTAACAGACCAAGTTGCATAATACCCAGTCAAAATTTGTACATAATTATCAACTTCTACTTGCAACTCTAGCAACTTGTTATAAGCATTAAAAAAAAGATCAAATTTATCCTTAATGATTTTAATTCTATGCTACAAAATTTTTAATAAGGTTTGCAAGATAGCCTCATTTTTCTCTACATTTATCTTGTCTAATTCTACAACAACTTCTTCTGTCATCACTCATGTTTCAATTGTTGTTGGCTACTCAGGAGGTGCAGGGGCTATTACAAGAATCTTCATAAGTTGAAGCTCTAAGTCTACCAGAGACTTCTCTAGTCCCTTCTCCTTTATTATTCAGAGGTCTTTATCCTTCAACAATGCACTATAATCCTCTAGAAGGGAGCCATATCTTTTTGATAGTTTCTTTGTCTTGTCTTCATTTAATCTAGCAAAATCGGTCAATACTTGACAAATCTCAGGATCCCCTATGTTGTGGATGGACCACACAATTTTATCTCCCTCCATTTTCTCCTTCACATTCAAAATTGAAGGCTTATTATCCTTAGGGTACAAGCTCCATAGAGCTAAAGCTTGATTTTTTGGGCTATCCCTAAATCCTTTGATAATATCCCCTACCTAGGTTTCCGAAGACAAAGTTATGTCTTCCTACCTTTTGATTTGATCAATTATAAAGTCTGAATATAAATTCCACCCAGGCACAAGTAGCATGTTGCTCTATTTTACCAATTGTCTAGCCTCATTAGGGGTGAAATTATTAGCTTCAGGGTCATATTCTTTCAATTGTTGCACCACCTCTTTTGGAACTTGACCCTCTTCAGTGATTTGCCCACTAGATGCAACTTGTTGTTGTTTGTGCCAAATCAAGAAACTTTTGAATTCTTTAGACTCAATAAAGTTGTCATCCTTTTAAAAGGCACCTTGTTCAATCATTCTTTCATCTTGGCATAAAGCCAAGGGCAATTCAACATTTGGTTGCACAATATTTTTCTTCCTTTTTTCTTCTCTTACTTTCTTTCTAATTTGGTGATGATGAACACTAGTTCTAGGGAAGAGAGCTCCTACTTTATTCCTTTTCTTCAACTGAGAAGACTCACAAACCAATAGTTTCTTCTTTTTTGTAGGTGGTTCACTTGCATCTTGAGAGCTATGAAGCTCTGCTAAATCAACTACATCCTCTTTAACTTGGTGCATCTCTGCTATTATTATTTCTAGGGGAGGGATGATATGCATAGAGTAGCCACCATCACTATCCTCCTCACACTCTGATTTAAAGTGGGTAGTCTTCCTTTTATCAGTCAAATCAATTTTATCTTCAAAACCTCTCATCAAGGTGTGGAATTGAGACATCATTTTCTCAAGTCTTTGAAGATAAGTTACATCAGGTAAGAAACCACTGAATGCCAATCCCTTTTTTTTAACTTGCTTCTTCATATCATATAGTTCATTAATTTGATCTTCTATCTTCACCACCTCCTCATCTTCTATGATGTTTCTAATCACATCCTCCTCAGGGGACTCTTCATGCCTTTTATTAAATGGAATGCTGGGCATGTAATATTGCTTGGCAGCAACCATAATTCCTTCTGTATCTACATACTTGTAAGGAGCAACATGCATCCCAAATGGTCCTGACCAATCATTAACTTTGCTAAAGGGATTCTAGCCTATTTTGGTATTATGCACTCTGAAGTACCTTGGGGTGAAATTACCCTTCTTGTGAGAGGCTAAATTCTCCTTCTTAGTAAGCATTAGCTACCAAATAAATTCCAAAAATACTACCCTAGGTGGAACAGAATAAGGTAGCATGTGAGGGGGCTGGGGGCAACCGTACACCCTAATCATTGTATAACCCTTTTTGTAATATATGTCACCCCAATTGTGACCTTTATTCCATTTTTCAACAAATAATTGAGGCCTCACTAATTGCAAAACTTTGATAGGGTGCCTTGAAAGGTTAAGCCCCAAACTAAGGAGAATTGGCCTAACAATCCAATTTTCAAATACACAAAAATCACTCCTTGTAGAATAAGGACTCCAAGCCCTTAACCAAAATTGAATCGGATTTGGCTGCCCTCTATATGTCATCTATGGCTCAAGGTTCTCCATGTTCATGATATCATAATTGAAAAAAAAAATAAGATGCATTAGCAAAGAGTAATGCAAAAACTTAGGTGTGGAACTAGAACCATCCACATGGTTCTTCAAAGCCATTAATCCCTCATGCATTCTCATTATTATTAAACCAATATAGCCATATCCTTTTGTTGCATGGAGACTTTGGGAATCCAATATAAGCATCAAAATATCTAAAGGAATTCTTTCCCCCCCATCAATTCCCAGTACATTACACAAACCATAACCAACATATTTTATGTAAAATTTGAAATTCTTATAAAAATATGGGGCTATTGACCAAGAAATTGGTGCAATGTAGTTTTTATTCTCTCATGGCACATGGTTTTGAGTTTCTTTTACCACCACTATAGATTCTCTAACATATCTATTGGCCAAGGCTTGTAAATTTATCTCAGTAGCCATAGCGACCTGGATACTAAAAGCCCTAATAAATGAATTTCTATCTAGGGTGACCAAAGGGGAACCATCAACCTTCCCAATCATTTTGGACAGAGGGTCATAGCTATGAGACATGACTATTAGGAGATCTACATTCAGAAAAAACTCAAGAACTATCAATTTTTCCAGTCCCATCATCCAAGGGTTTGAGACAGGAACTGGACTCTCAACATTTTTGTAAAAATTTCTAAATAAGCACATTCCCATGACCTCTGGTGTCTTGGCATCTCTACAAAAGTAAAATTCATCAACAAAATAGTCATCACTATTCTTTTTATTCTGTGATGAACTGGGCAGTAGAGCGAGAAATTGATCTAAAAAACTCTCTTTCACTTTTCCCTTCCACCTTTATCGGTAGAAGCCCCACTGATTGTTAACTGGCTCATCTTGTCTGAGAAAATTGCAATTCTTCTACAAATTTTGGATGTCCTGAACTTTACAAATGCTCAGAGAAATTCTATCGCTCTAGCTCTCTGAATGCTTGGTTGATCGAAATGAGTAGAGAACAATCATACTTATCTAACTGAATTGAATGTAATAATCCATTGGAGATGAAAAAGCTAGAACCATGTCACTTTCACCATTACTTGGCACACTTAGAACTTCAATTGACTAGCTGTGGCTAACAAAATGACAAGAAATCAAATTTGATTTTCTAGCGATCTAGCAACTAATACATCATCTCATAGTCTTTGAAGAATCTGGCACCTTTTCAATAGATACAGAGATATGGTGACTAAGTAAAATTATTGATATAACAACTTTCATTATATCTAGAGATTTGGTGAGAATGGGAAATCATAGTCGCTTAAAAATTTGAAACCTTTTGAAATCATCTAGTGATTTAGCAAAAAGGATCACTTAAATTTTCTATACTGAGATTTGGTGACTATAGTCCATACTTAAGTCCCTACAAAAATATTTCCTTTTGAAACTATCTTGAGACCTGGAGACTATAGAGCCATTGTGAGATCTAGGGACAACAACAGATCTCCTAGTTACTGAAGCCAGTTGACTTTTCAAACTTCTTCTTGAGACTTTTCGACCTAACCATTCGGAGACCTAGTGACTAAAGATATGAAATCTCCAAGTTGTGTCTTCTAGAGATCTGGTGACTATAGTCAAGCCATCATTTCCATTTATACTTTTAATTTTTTACTAACCAATGAGAAGGGGACACGTCACACAATCCGGCAGATGGAAGCTCATATTTCTTTAATATTTAGTCAACATTAAAACCCTAGACTTCCTAGTGATTAGGCAACTAAAAACAACCCCTCAATCACTGAATGACTTTTTTAACTTGGGTTTGACCCAGAGAATGAGTGACAACACAAAACTCAAAGTTGGTAGATCATTTCTTAACTCATGGTCAAATTCTGAGATTATGTGACCATGATTAGATCAATATTAAATCAATAGCTACAAATTTCTCTGACAAACCTCCCAGTTAACTTAATCTTATCTAGTGTCCTCATGACTAAAGCCTTCTCCTTGTCGCTCAATATTTCTACTGTCCATGGTTAAAACTGGAGATCATGCAAATGCCTTTACTCTCTAAGTCTCTGGAAACATATCTTAACCTTAGTCAGGTAATGAGAATGAAAGTCAATTGCTGATTACAACATTGATCCAACGGTCCTTGCTAAGTTGCTGCCACTTTTACAACTTAACTTCTTCATTATGAGACTCAGAGATAATCATGTCACTAAATCATTGACCACCAAAAACATAATTGTGATGATGATGAGAATGTGCAAGTAATAAAATCACCAAGTCGCGGGATAAGAGAGTTAACCACTGGCAAACCTTGAGTTCTGGCAACTAATAGAATAGACCACCACCTCACACTTAGAGATTTATCGACTAACTGTAGATCTCTATATTGCTAAATATTATATGAATTTCTCATTCCTTTCAGAGGTCATTCGACAAAAAGAAATTTGATCTAGAGATAAGGAGAATATATTAAACTTACAAACATTCATTCATAGTAGTTGCTAGATCTCACAAAGGTGATCTAGAGACCTGGTGACTAAAAGGGAACCCTTGAGTCATTTAAGAAAATATAATATTCCTTCACGCCAAGGAGATCATGCAACAAAAGGTTTCAGGTAATCACAAACAATAAATGAATGTGCCAAATTGTTTAAGAGATTGAGCGAGTAACCAGATAGATAAAAATGCACATGCTTAAAAAGACTTTAAGTGACTAAAAAAGGTAATGACCAAATAGACTTGAGTGAGAATTTCTAGGGCTTCTTGGGATTTTCTAAGGTAATGAGACTAGAAGACTAGGGTTTTTCCTCTTATATCAGAAATTGGAGCCTCTAGGGCTAGAAAATCTAGAATTTGAACCACAAAAACAAGGCACAGAGATCAAAAACACAAAACTTCGAACAAAAAAACACCAAAACTAGAAAGACTACCAATAGTGGCTCTATTTGAGGATGTTTAAATGAGATTTTAAGAAAGAACCACAGATCTCTCGGAGAGCAGACCAAAAAATGCTTAACCTAAAATAGAGAAAAAACATAATAGAAAGGAAACACAACTGTACAAATTTACAAAAACTTACATGTGCATAAGGACTACAACCTTCAGTTCAAAAAGGCCTTTAAGAATTTCCCATGCACTAGTAACTCAAAAATTTCTCCATCCATATTTTTCAATAAGTAAGAATCCTTCCCAAAACCTTCATGAATTATACAAGGACCAAGCCATAGTGATTCAAACTTCTTATGTTTCCCTTTATCCTCTGCTCTTACATTCCATTGAAGCACCAGGTCATCTATTTTGAATTTTTTGGTAGTTATTCTCTTGTCAAAGATGTACTTCATTTTCTCCTATAATTTGATATTGTTCCTTGGACTTTCCCTTCTCATTTCATTTGACTCAGTCAGTTGCATGATTTTGTTTTGGATTGGCTTTGATATATCCAGTTCCTCATCCTGAATAAACTTATAAAAAGGAAGCAGATTGTTTATGGGTAATCTTGAATGAAAACCATACACAAGTTCAAATGGAGATTTCCCAATAGCTTCCTTTACTATAATCCTATCTGCTAATAGGAAAAGTTTCAACTTTGAATGCCAAGCTCTCTTATTTTTCTCCAATGTTTTCTTCAGAATTGTCAAGATGCTTTTATTACTAGATTTAGCCTGTCCATTTTCTTAAGGTTGATAAGGAGATGAATAAGAAGTTATGATTCCATTGTCTTTCCAAAAATCCTTGAATTCATCAGACCTAAAGCACATTGCATTGTCAGTGATCAACTTCATGGGGACACCAAATTTGGTCAAAATATTGTCTAGTAATAAATCAATCACTATTTTACTTGTTACCTTTTTTGTGGGAATAACTTCTATCCATTTAGATAAATAGTAAGTTGCAACAAGTATCCAACTATGTCCTCCACTTGATTTCTCAGTAAACTCACCTATGAAATCCAATCCCCACATGGAAAATGGTGCTTCTACAATTATTGGATTTAACAATAATGTTGTTGAATACTTTAATTTAGAAGCAAACTTTTGACAAGCCTCACATTTCTTAACAAACTAAAAAGATTCCTTAAACATTTTAGGCCAAAAATATCTAGCTCTTAAAATCTTGTGACTAGTAGTCTTTGCTAAATAATGCCCCCCACAAACACCAGCATGCATTTCACTCAAAACCTTTTCTGCTTGATACTTGTCAAGGTAAAACATCAAGACTCCATCTCTATTTTTCCAATACAAATCCCCTTGTATCAATTTATATTTCTAGGCTTGCAACCTTAAGGATCTCTTTTGATTATCTATCATATGTTCTAGGCATCAGGCATTCTTAATGAAATATACAATATCAGTATAGTATGGTTGCATCTCAATACTTGTTATTGTCATGTCTAAAGTTCCTTCATTGTTAATCTGGACTAAATCCATGTTCTCTTTAGTTATTAATTTTTCCAAACCTTTTCCTCTTACCAGCTTGGTAATATGGATTTCTAAATTGAATTCTTGAATCCTGGTAATCCACTTGCATCTTTTACCTATAACTTCTGACTGAGTGAGATGGACATCCTTCACTACTCCATGTGGAACATATGCCATAACCTTGGCACATACCAAATAAGGTCTAAAATATTTTACCACTTTTACCAATGCATAAGCCTACTTCTCCATCATCTCATAGTTTAGTTCAGCAGCCTACAAAGACTTACTAAAAAATGCAATTGGATGCTCAAAAGCTTCTTCATCCTTTTGCAATAATACAACTGCAATAGTGTGAAATGATGCAAAAGAGAATAGTGAAAAAGGTTTGTTATAATCAAGAGATTTCAACACAGGTGCCTCTTGAATAACCTCTTTAATTTTGTCAAAGGCATGTTGAGCTTCAACAATCCATTGGATCTTAGCATCCTTTTTGAGTAACTTAACTATTGGTTTAACAATTTCAGCAAAATTAGCAATGAACCTCCTAACAAAATTGATTTTTCCCAAAAAAGATTGCACACCCTTGAGGTTTTTTGGTGCAATGACCTTCTTAATTGCTTCAACCCTCTCTAGATCAATTCTTATTCCTTCCTTTGATACAATGTGTCCCAATAATTTTCCTTCTTTAACTGAAAAGTTACACTTCTTAGGATTCAAGGACACACCAAACTCTAGAGCTTTGTTAAAAATATTTTCAAGATGTGAAGAATGATTCTTAGCTCTTTTGGAATAGGTTTTCATATCATCCTAGTATTCAACCATAAACAAGTCTATATATTCTTTGAAAGAAACATCCATGGCTCTCTAAAAAAGTTTCTCCAGCACTCCTAAGGCCAAATGGCATTCTGGCATACATGTAGGTTCCCCAAGGTGTTGTGAATGTTGTTTTGAAATGCTTAGATGCTTTCACCAACACCTAGTTATACCCAGAGAAACCATCCATCATAGACAATAATTCACATCCAATGACTTTATGCAACATTGCCTCCATATTGGGCAAAGAATAGTTGTCTTTTAATGATGCAACATTCAAATTTCTAAAGTCCACACACAACCTAATATCACCATTTTTATTTCTAACTAGGACTAGGTTAGACACCCAAGTTGAATGCCTTATAGGCTGAATTATTCCTGCATCACTTAAATTGACCAGTTCCTGTTGCATTTTAGGAGCCAATAGTGGATTAATGGGTCTCTGCTTTTGTCTAAATGGTATAACATCTTATTTTAATGGGATTTCATGTTGAAAAAGGTCCTCTCTATAGGCTTCTAGGTCATCATAGGACCATGCAAACACATTCTTGTGTTTCCTTAATAACTATATAAGATTATATCTAAGTTGAGGATCCAATCCCTTCCCAATATAAATCATTTGAGGTGCACTATGCGATCCTAAGTTTACTTCTTCCAGATCTTCTACTTTATCATTACTAGTTTTTAAAATATAATCATCTTGACTACTATATAATTCTTTTAACTTAGTTAAACCCTTAGGGATATGATTTGTACTCAATTGGATTACCTCATTTCCCATGACCATGTCCTTACCATCAATTTCCACAACCAATTTGTTATAGTCTATAAGTTGATCTTCATATATGTCAAGGCATTGAATAAACTTTAAAATGTAATGGTCATCCTCAAAGACCTGCCAATTGTAAATATTATCTGGAACAACTAGTCTACCTTTTATTTTAATGATTGATAGTCCAAATAAAGTTGAATCATCTCCTTTTAAAGAAACATTAGCTAAGAAATCAACCATTATGTTCTTGGACCTTTCTACCCAACAAATATTGAAGGCATCAAACAATTCAATATGATCCCAAATTACATGCTTATATAGTTTCAATTTATCATTCTTGAAAGCATACTTGGATCTAACTTGTGCCACCACAAGTTCAGAATCACCAAAAACCTTTAAGCATTTTATCCCATGTTTTATGGCAATATTCAATCCTAATGACAATGCTTCATATTCAACAGTATTATTTGTACATTGGAAAGTTAATAAAAAGGAATACTTGAAAGTGGTACCTGATGGGGATATGAACAGAATTCCAGCTCCTGAAACTTTTTTTGAGCAAGCTCCATCAAAATAAATTTTCCATAATCCATTTTGCTACTCTTCTAGCTCTTCGAACAGTGGATCTATACTTTCCTTTTGTGCAATGTTTTTTTTCACTCTAAAATTCTCCATATCCACATCCACACAGTAATTTAGATCATCAACATCAGTTAGTTCGATCATATGTGGGATTCTACTCTCTCTGGACACTTTTACTTTATTTCCATCAATGCTGAAAGTTGCAAAAGATAAATCACATTGGATACTACCTCCCATTGAAGCACTCCACCTTCTAGATAATAACATTCCATAATGAGGTGGCATGTCTACTACCAAGACACTCATAACTTTAACAATCTGTTGGGGTAAGCTACCAGCCTATAAGGTAATGCTTTTATGGTGCCAATAACTAGCACTTCCCTTGAATCCATGGCTTGACATCTTCTATGAGGTGTGTCTACTTTCAAACCTAAGGATTTTATTATTTCTGCAAGCATAATAGTATTGGAGGCTCCTGAATCAATTATACAATTTTTTAACAACTTCCCATTTACTATTAGAGACAGAAAGAAAGGATCAACAGTTCCTAACATAGTATTAACAACATTAGTATCCAAATAAATCTGAGGGATCTCAGAAATGATTTCCCCACACTGGTTTTCATTTGAATAACTTGTTGCAGCAGCCATTCTACCAACCTTGGTGGAATTTTTTTCATCAGAAGGAATAACTCCATTTACCCAACTCAAAGCCTTGTCCTTATGTTCCTCTATTCTCATCATTTATAACAAGGGAACCTTAATTGTGAATTGTGATAATAGTTTTCCCATGTCAACCAGGATATACTTGGGGTCAACTATATCTTGCTTAATGATAGTAACCTCCTTGTTTTCTTCCTGTTCAACAAGACCAGGATGATCCTTGTTTTGGGTCTTGACTTCCTTTTGGGTAGAAATGACATCTTCTTGAGGAGGTTTAGACTTTACTCTATAAGTCATACTAGGGGCAGCAAATGTGACATTATTTTTTATCTTGGTTTTACTAACAATTTCTGTAGTTTTATGTTTATTTTGAGCTTGTTTCACATCTTTATCTGACTTCTTGATGAATATACCAGATGGCTTCTGACTTGAATCACCCACTACCCTATTTCTTAAATTATAGTTAATTTTAGCTTGGGTAACCATATTTGCTATGATTTGTGCAATTTCTTCATCTGAAGGCCTTCTTAACAACATTGTTTCATCATTTCTTAGAGTGTTACACTAAACTCTTTCCAACTGACTATCTTCCTCATTAGAAAATACTTGCTGATGGTAAACCTCACTTCTAACTTCAGAACTGGCAACATCTTGGCCATCATCCTCTTTAGTGGAGTTCATCTCATCATACATACATGAAGAAGTCATGGCACATCCTCGGTCATCATAAGGTTTTTCATCATTACTATCTTGTGCTCCATCTGGAGAGACAATCTGAGCAACTGCACAATAATAAGAATCATGAGGTGATTGGAAAACAATACACCAAGGCACATCATCACTCATATTCACTAAACTCTTATGCAAGGGGTCTGGGGTTTTGTCACTTGGTTTATCCTTTCTCTCAAGAAGCACTGGCTTCCCATCTTTCCACTGAGTGTTGTAAGGATAGTTTTGCATCCTTGGTAACTTATTAAAGTTGTTGAAGGATGGCCTATCATTTCCCTACACTTGGTTTTTTCTTCTTTCACCATGTTTCAAATCTTTTATTTCATTTAAGATTTGTTTCAAACTATCATCATCTTTTGGTTTTGTGTCAGACTTCCTGAGTTCCTTCCTATTTAAAATTGGATGCTTGTACTCATCCCTTCTCCCTAACTTCCCTGATATTCTTCTATTTATTTCTATGTTAACGGCCAATTTATAGGCTTCTACAAGATTTTTATGGTTCTTGTCTCTCAAAAGATATCCCATTTTTTAATCAAAAGCATTTAGGTAAGTGACCAAACATATCTTGTCATCCAACCTGATAACTTGTAACAATTTATACAAAGCTCTTTGGAATCTAAAATTGAACTCAACAACACCTTCATTTAGGTTTTTCTTGATGTTAGTGAGGTCATTAAGCATGAAACCTTCGTTGGTCTTATCACTGTATTGTTCTTTGAAACAATGCTTAAACTGTTCCCATGAACATATTATAGGATGAGGTAAATTTCTAAACCAATCTCTGGCATCTTCAGTTAGGGATTGAACAAAGAGTTTCATCAAGGATAGGAATTGGGTACCCGGGGATCCTAATAAACACCAATTGTTTATGTCTCTCATGAATAGATCCTATTTGAGAAGGACCAGCACCTAAAGATGTTGATGTTTGATTATTTGAAATAGTGGAGGCCCTAGGGATACTTGATGAAGGGATAGTTTTAGAAATATTCAAAACATTTGCACCTTGTGCTAAGGAAGTGGAGGCTGTATTGGTGGGTCCAAAAGACTGTTTAAGGAAATCAATCTTCCTTTTCATCTCAACTATAGTAGCTTCTAGCTCTTCCTTTTCTAATTATTTGGCCAATAATTCCTGTTCTCTTTTGTCCTTTTCTAGGTCCGCATCTAATCTTTTTGCTTGATCAAGAGATTTCCTGGCAAGATTTGGTTCATTAATTGAAATCCCTACAACCTTTTGTTTACCTTTGTCCCTGGGATTTCTTATTTCATGGGTTTCTTGGACAACAAGTTGTTGTTCTATTTTTTCTATTATGGGAACATAATTTATAGCTTCAAAATCCAACAATTGCTTCTTCAATTATTCTACTCTGATCATAGCATGTCTAATCTTTTCCTCCTTTTCTTTCTCTCTTTTTTGCCTTATTGCAATTTCTCTCAAATTTTTCTTTCTAGTTCAAACACCTCTTCAAAAATTTCCTCAAAATCTAGGAGGGATATTTTTGATGAAGAATTTTGGGTAGGGACCTCCTCTTGGTGGTCATTAGGTACTAAATGTTCCTGAAAAGAGCAACCAAGAGGAAAAGAAGGGATAAAGTCTTGTCTATTCCTACTTTGGCTTCTAGATCTTCCATTGATCCCAAGGATTCCTCTTCTATGGGGTTGGGCTCTTGCTCCATCCTTTTCAGAGGGTGAATAATAATCATCATATTGATTTAGACCTAAATCCACTACTTCTTCATGTTTTGATGTATTTCCCTCATGGCTTTCTTGAATAGGATCCTCTATCCTCACATTTCCTTTTTGTTTCCAAGTGAAAGACATGTCATTATTATTTCTTTCCTTCCTCATTTGACTTCGTCTTGAGGTAGTTGGGAGTTCTCCTTCTAGATTTTGTTTTGGATGTTCTTTTCTCCAAGACCTAGTATTCTTATGGGTCATTTTGAAAACTAAAGATCAATTATGGAGAACTAGTGCAGAGATTTTGAGATTTTTTATAGAGTTGCCACCAAATTTACATGGGGATTTGAAAGTATTTTCCATTGGGAAAAGATATAGAAAGATCCGAAAAGGCAAAAATTTAGGGAAATAAAAGAGTAACTTTGATCTTCAATGGTGACAAACTGGTATAAAATGAGTAGGCCAAGAGTCAAACTCAACTAGAAACCTATGTCACTTATGAATTTATAAAACAAATCTCAAGCAGAGTGACCAATTTGTTAGGGATTTTTCTTTTAGGATCAAACTTGGAAAAGGTATGGGCTTGATTCTTAGTTCAAAGGGACTCCAATCTTGCAAGAAAAGCCTAATTGATGAGGATTGGATAAGATCCTCCTTCTACTTCAAGATCCATAGGACTCAGGTGGGTATTGCCTATGATAGGTTACTATATTTAAGGTAATCTTCTTAATGATGGATTATGTTCTTCACTGCTATGTTGTATTTCAAGTTAGCTTAATAAAACATTATCACTCTATAGACAACCCAAATTATCCTAATACAAAGTACCACAATGGAAACTGCTAATGTAACAACATAAAATAATGGTATAAGGATATTCATCCTTCTTCCTTTTTTGAGCTAAACTCAAGGAGGGTTAACCTTTGATTCTTTCTCTCAAGAATCACTAAATGTGAACTTATGCCACTGGGATGAAGTTCTTTCTCAAAATACAAACACAATCTTGAAAATGAAAACACTGGTAAATGAAATGAATTTTATTTCTTATAAGGATTGCAAAAGATAACCACTTAAGAAAACACACTCCAAACCAGTGCGTAAATCTAGAAGGGAAAAAGAATCCTAAAGGAAAATCCAAAAGTTTCTCTAAGGAAATATAATATTATGCCTCACATACAATCTACAATTTAAATAAGATGCCTTACAAACTACTCTGTCAATATACTATTATTATTATCAATATCCCTATAGATATATTTACTCTTTGAAATTGATGACAAAGATTTTAATCCTCTCCTTGAGAGAAACACATGATCAATCATAGTAGTTGCCTAACAACCAGTATATTTTAGATGCCTTACATATAAAACATACAAGAGTAAACATAAAAATAGAGACACAATAACAATAGGAGCTAGAAATTGTAGTATATTTATTTTATAGAAGACCTGCAATTTACATAAGAAAACTCATGCCTAGAAATTCAAACACAAAGTTTAGAAGTTTTTTCTATAGCAATTGTACATGGTTCTTTCTATTATGTTCAATCCCCCCTCCTTTACAAAATGAAGATACTACTATATATATTTCAAACATCTTGGAATACTCTTATCAATGAGAATGCAACAAGCTTTAGATGGTTGAAACCCTAACCCTAAGAGCATAAGAGAAAAAGCATAAAAATAAAATACAACAAGCCCTCAGGCAGTGGAAAGACAAAATCTTCTTGGACTGTTTTGCATCCTGGATCGCTTGATAACTTGCACCTTTGTCTACAAGTATTCATGATAGCTTCTTTGGTTATAACAACATATGGTGACCACCATTCTGGCTAACTTACACCATTCTTAAATGATATATTATCATCCCAGTGCCCTAATATTAGGTGTTAGGTCCTCTAGGCATCCATTCTATTAATCATCTAAGATATCAAAGTCAACTGTAGAAGATTTGATCTTCTTGGGCTTTGTGAGCTTATCCCATGCAGCAACCTCTTCATCTATCAGCCATTTATAGTTCTGAGTATGTTGTAGTTGTGCATTGTGTCACTCCCACCTAGCATCTATTAGGGTTTTGAGATTAGCAAAAAATTTAATCAACTCCATTTTAGCTTTTATAGCTTCATACAAGATCTTATTGAATCTTTCCACATCTGCTTCATTATTCTCACCTAAAAATGCCTCTTTCCTAGGTAGAATAAGATCAAAATCTGATCTCCATTGATCAAGCCTCTTAATGGAACCCTCTACATCTTTAATGGGAGGTATAAACTTATTTTAATCTAAACTGAGTAGGACTATCTTATCCTCTATCTGATTTTCTTTGCCTTTGAAAAGTGGAAATATAGCTTTAACTCGATTAATCTCCTCTCCCACTTGCAGGACTATCTCTGGTATATCATTCCTCAAGGATTGAACCACTACTAATCTCTTAAAAAGTGATGTCCTGACATACCAAGTTGCATAATACCTGCTCAAAATTTGTACATAATTATCAACTTCTACTTGCAACTTTGGAAACTTGTTATAAGCATTAGAAACAAAATCAAATTTATCCTTGATGATTTTAATTCTATGCTACAAAATTTTAAATAAGGTCTACAAGATAGCCTCATTTTTCTTTGCATTTATCTTCTCTAATTCTGCATCAACTTCTTCTTCTATCATCACTTATGTTTCAACTGTTGATGGTTGTTCAGAAGGTGCAGGGGCTACTATAGGAGTATTCATAACTTGAAGCTCTAAGTCTTCTAGAGACTTCTCTAGTGCATTCTCCTTTATTATTCAGAGGTCTCTATCCTTCAACAATGCACTATAATCCTCTAGAAGGGAGCCATATCTTTCTGATAGTTTCTTTGTCTTGTCTTCATTTAATCTGGCAAAATGGGTCAATACTTGAGAAATCACAAGATCCCCTATGTTTTGGATGGACCACACAATTATGTCTCCCTCCATCTACTCCTTCACATTCAAAATTGAAGGCTTCTTATCCTTAGGGTACAAGCTCCATTTTTCTATAGCTTGATTTTTTGGGTTGTACCCAAATCCTCTGATAATATCCCCTACCTGGGGCTCTGAAGACAAAGTTATGTCTTCCTACCTCTTGATTTGATCAATTATAAAGTCTAAATATAAATTCCACCCATGCAAAAGTAGCATGTTTCTTCATTTTACCAATTGTCTTGCCTCATCAAGGGTGAAATTCTCAGCTTCATGGTCATATTCTTTCAAATGTTGGACTGCCTCTTCTAGCAATTGACCCTCTTTAGTGATTTGCATAGTAGATGCAACTTGTTTTTGTTTGTGACAAATCAAGAAACTTTTGAATTCTTCAGATTCAATAAAACTATCATCCTTTAAAAAGGCACCTTGTTCAATCATTCTTTCATCTTAGCATAAAGCCAAGGGCAATTCAACATCTGGTTACACAATGTGTTGCTTCCTTTTTTAATATCTTACTTTGCTTCTAATCTGGTGATGATGAACACTACTTCCAGGGAAGAGAGCTCCTACTTTATCCCATTTCTTCACCTAAGAAGACTCGCCAACCAATAGTTTCTACTTTTTAGCAGGTGGTTTACTTGTATCCTAAGAGCTATGAAGCTCTACTAAATCAACTACATCCTCTTTAACTTGATGCCTCTCTTCTATTATTGTTTCCAGGGGAGGGATTCTATGCATAGAGTAGCCACCATCACTATCCTCCTAACACTCTAATTCAGAGTGGGTACTCTTCTTTTTATGAGTCTCATCAATTTTATCTGCACAACTTCTCATCAAGGTGTGGAATTGAGGCATCATTTTCTCAAGTCTTTGAAGATAAGGTAGATCGGGGAAGAAACCACTGAATGTCAATCCCTTTTGTTTAACTCACTTCTCCATAGCATATAGTTCATTAATTTGATCTGCTATCTTCACCACCTCATCTTCTATGATGTTTCTAATCACGTCCTCCTCAGGGTACTCTTCATGCTTTTTATTAAATGGAATGTTTAGCATGTAATATTTCCTAACAACAACCATGAATCCTTCTATATCTATATACCTATAAGGAGTAGCATGTATCCCAAATTGTCCAAACCAATCATTAACTTTGCTAAAGGCATTCTTGCCTATTGTGATATTATGCACTTTGAAGTTCCTTGGGGTGAAAGTACCCTTCCTATGAGAGGCTAAATGCTCCTTCTTAGTAAGCATTAGTTGCCAAATAAATTCAAAAAATGCTACCATAGGTGGAACAAAATAAGGTAGCAAGTGAGGGGCCCAGGGGAAACCATACACCCTAATCATTGTATAACCTTTTTCATAATATATGTCACCCTAATTATGACCTTTATTCCATTTGTCAACAAACTATTGAGGCCTCACTAATTGCAAAACTTTGATAGGGAGCCTTGAAAGGTTAAGCCCCAAACTGAGGAGAATTGGCCTAACAATCCAATTTTCAAATATACAAAAATCACTCCTTGTAGAAGGACTCCAAGCCCTTAACCAAAATTGAACCAGATTTGGCTGTCCTTTGTATGTCATTTGTAGCTCAAGGTTCTCGATCTTCATGATATCATAATTCAAAAACAAAATAAGATGCATCAGCAAAGAGTAATGCAAAAACTTAGGTGTAGAACCAGAGCCATCCACATGCTTCTTCAAAGCCATTAATCCCTCATGCATTCTCTCTATTATGTAACCAATATAGTCATATCCTTTTGTTGCATGGAGACTCTGGGAATCTAATATCAGCATCAGAATATCTGAAGGAATTCTTCCCCCCCATCAATTCCTAGTATGTTACACAAACCATAACCAACATATTTTATGTAAAATTTGAAATTCTTATAAAAATATGGGGTTGTCGACCTGACAATTGGTGCAATGTAGTTCTGATTCTCTCATGGCATATGGTTTTGAATTTATTTTGCCACCACAATAGATTCTCTAACATATCTATTGGCCAAGGCCTACAAATTTATCTCTGTAGCCATAGGGACCTAGATACTAAAAGCCCTAATAAATGAATTTCTATCTAGGGTGACTAGAGGGGAACAGTCAACCTTCCTAGTCATTTTGGATATAGGTTTATAGTTGTGAGACATGACAATTAGGAGATTTACATCTAGAAATACCTTGGGAACTATCAATTTTGCTAGTCCCTTCATCCAAGGGTTTGAGACAGGGACTAGACTCTCAGCATTTTTTTATAAAAATATCTAAATAAGCACATTCTTGTGATCTCTAGTGTCTTGGCATCTCTAAAAAAGGAAAATTCATTAGCAAAAAATTCATCACTAACCTTTTTAATCTATGATGAACTGGGAAATAGAGCCAGAAATTGATCTAAAAAACTCTCTTTCACTTTTTCCCTTCTACCTTTACTGGTAGAAGACCCACTGACTGTTAATGAGCTCATCTTGTCTAAGAAAATTGAACTTCTTCTAAAAATTTTGGACATCCTGAACTTCACAAATGCTCAGAGAAATTTCATCTCTCTAAATGCTTGGTAGATCAAAATGAGTAGAGGACAATCATAATTATTTAACTAAATTGAATGCAATAATCCATTGGAGATCAAAAATCTAGAACCATGTCACTTCTGCCATTACTTGGCATGCTCAGAACTTCAATTCACTAGCCATGGCCTAGAAGATGACAGGTAATCAAATTTGATTTTCTAGTGATCTAGCGACTAAAACATCATCTCATAGTCACTGAAGAATCTGGTGCCTTTTCAATAGTTACAGAGATTTGGCGACTAAGTAAAATTAGTCATATAACAACTTTTATTATATCTGGAGATTTGGTGACAATGGGAAATCATAGTCACTTAAAAATTTGAAACGTTTTGAAATCATCAGGTGATCTGGTGACAAAGATTAGCTTAAATTTTATATACTGAGATTTGGCAACTATAGTTCATATTTAAGTTGCTACAAAAATATTTCCTTTTGAAACTATCTCGAGACCTACCAACTATAGAGCCATCACGAGATCTAGCAACAACATCATATCTCCTAGTCGATGAAACTGATTGACTTTTCAAACTTCTTCTTGAGACTTTCTGACATGACCATTTGGAGACCTAGTGACCCAAGATATGAAAGCTTCAATTTGTTTCTTCTAGAGATCTGGTGACTATAGTCAAGCTAGTCTTTCTATTTATACTTTTAATTTTTTCCTAACCAATGAGAAGGGGACACATCACACAATCCAGCAGATGGAAACTTGTATTTCTTTAATAATTAGTCAACATTAAAACCCTAGACTTCCTAGCAATTAGGCAAATGAAAACAACCCCTCAATCATCGAATGACTTTGTTAACTTGGGTTTGACCCAAAGAATGAGAAACAACAAAAAACTCAAAGTCACCAGATCACGTCTTAACTCATGGTCAAATTTTGAGATTACACGACCACCATTAGATCAAGATTAAATCAACAACTACAAATTTCTCATACAAACCTCCCAATTAACTCAACCTTATCTAGCATCCTCGCGACTAAAGTCTTCTCCTTGTTGCTCAATATTTCTATTATCAATGGTTAAAACTAGAGATCAAATGAACACCTTTACTCTCTAAGTCATGGGAAACATAGCTTAACCTTAATCAGGTAATGAGAATGAAAGTAAACTACTAATTACAACATTGATCCAACAGTCCTCGCTAATTCTCTCCAACTTTTATAACATAACCACTTCATTATGAGACTCAGAGATAACCATGTTGCTAAATCATGGACTGTCAAAATAATAACTACCATGATGATGAGAATGCATGACTAATGAAATCACCAAGTCGTAGGATAAGAGAGTTAACCACTGGAAAACCTTGAGATCTAGAGACTAATAGAATAGACTGCCACCTCACACTTACAAATTTAGTGACTAACTATATATCTCTATATCTCTAAATATTATATCAATTCCTCATTCCTTTAAGAGGTCACCCGAGTGAAACAAATATGATCTAGAGATAAAGAGAATATAGTAACCTTACAAACATTCATTCATAGTAGTCACTAGATCTCACAAAGGTGATCTAGAGATCGGGTGACTAAAAGGGAACCGCTGAGTCATTTAAGAACAAAGAATATTCCTTCATGCCAAGGAGATCATGTGACAAAAGGTTTCAAGTAATCACAAATAAGAAAGGAATATGCCAAATCATTTAAGAGATTGAGCGACTAACCGGGGAGATAAAAGCACTCATGCTTAAAAAGACTTTAAGTGACTGAAAAAGGTAATGACCAAATAGACTTGAGTGAGTATTTTTAGATCTTCTTGGGATTTTCTAAGACAATGAGACCAGAAGACTAGGGTTTTTCCTCTTATAAGAGAAATTGGAGCCTCTAAGGCTAGAAAATCTAGAATTTGAACCACAATAACCAGGGACAGAGATCAAAAACTCAAAACTTCAAACAACAAAACATTGAAACTAGAAAGATTACCAACACCCCCCATACAAACAAAACCCCCATTTTCTTGTAGGTACAAGTGCAGAATTTCAGATCTGAGAGTAGATTTTGATCCCTTTTTGGAAAACTTTTGAGATCTGCGAACAAAGTTAGAATCGACCTTCAAATAAAGAATCTAGCCTTTGACCTTTTATGGGGGTCAAAGATTACCTACCATCAAAAAGATAAAAGTTTTCTAGGTTTTCTTTGTCTTAGCATTTCCAGTTTGAAACAGGTTGTAGAATTGCCTGAAAGTACACATAGACATTAGAAATTGGCATTTTCTAGATTTGTCCTAATTTTAGGTTAGTATTTGTATTTCAATTATTTCATATTTCAAGCATAATTCAACCATAGGGATGTATAGGGTTTTTCTCTACCTTTCATCTTCTAGATAGATTAATTTGATTATGCATTAACCTTTTGGTTGATGAAATTGGATCTCTCCTATGGGAATTTGGATTTGGGAGTGGATCTCATATTTCCCCCATACATTCTACATTTTACATTTGAATAGTGGTGATGCCATTTTACCCCTATTAAAGAAAAAATACTTTACTTGGTCACATAGGCCTTCTTCTGATGGCTCAAAACTTCGCACACTCTGCTCTACCCTTACTGTCCACCATGAACCACACTTCAACAATCACAAATGACTGCCTATAAATATCTTTCCTCTAAATGATTTATTTAAGTTGACCTATTAGAACCACCTTGAAATCATATTAGAGAAGTCATAACAAACTCCAATAATAATTCAGTCGGCTCTACTAAGCACATAACACATTCTGGGACCTATCCAATAAGATAATTGTAGACACACGCTACATACTGTTGGCTCTACCAAAATAATTAGATCTTTCTCGTCAAGATGAATTACCTCATGCAATCTTAACCCAACACCAGTAACTCTTCTCCAAGCTCTAATCCAAGGGTGCATACCCAAATGATAGGCGCAACTCTAGAACCAATATAATCTCTGTCGGCTCTTCTGAACAAACACAGGAAACTGCTACTGGTGAATAGAGACTACATAACTTCACTTCTATTGATCATCAAACTTTGCGTTCATGAATGTATCATCACTAACATGTCTCCATCACATATCGAAGGGCACAACACTTCAATACAACTGTATGGATAACCATACACAGAACACTGCATGTTACTCTATTAGGAACACTACTGATACAAACTATAATATAACTATTTGTGCTAATAGTAAACTTCTACATCCATGATATCATGTTGATAACATGTCAATGCTTTATATACTTAAATCTTATTGCATAAGTCTTCTGCGCATGCTACTTACCATATGTTGTCATCAATGACAAACATATAGTCAACACTGGCTTGCTAGAAAATCTCCAACATGGTCATCATTTTGTTCAGGTTCATTTTCCTTCTTGATATCTTCTTCCTAATTCTTAGTTTCCATTTTCTAATTCTTGGTAGCATTTTCCTAATGCTTGGTAGACTTAGCCTATGCCTTCGGTAGATAGTCTAGATCTTCAACATAAATAAACCTACCATAATCTTCCACTTCCTTCATGCTTTCTTCTTCATTTTCTTCAATAAACTCATTGACTTTGACATTAGTACTCTCTATCATCTTATTAGTAACCTTATTAAATAATTTGTAAGCTTTACTCTTAGTAGACTAACCTAAGAATAAACCTTCATCACCTTTAGAGTCAAATTTACCATTCCTATCATCTTTCAGAATATAACACTTCCTACCAAAGATTCAAAAATAAATTACACTTAGTGTGTATCCAAAACATAACTTGTAAGTTGTCTTTTTTGTGTCTTTCTTCAATTTAACTCAGTTCAAAACATATACTATTGTACTAACTACCTCTCTTGAGTACATTTGTGCAACATTTTTCTCAATCATCAATGTTCTAGCATAGTCAACAATGGATCAATTTCTTCTTTCAGTAATTCCATTATGTTGTCATGTTCTAGATGCATAAAAATACCTTTTTATACAATGATCATTACAAAAGTTAGTGAATTCATCAGAAACAAGCTCACCTCCTCTATCACACCTTAAGCATTTAAGTTCTTTTCTAGTTTTTTTTCAATTTTATACTTATACTATATAAACATTTTGAATGCCTCAGATTTCTCTTTCAAGAACATGGAAGTCATCAATCTAGTATAGTAATCAACAAAAAAAATAAAGTATCTATCAACATAGTAGCTTTGAGTTCTCATGGGACCACATAAGTCGGTGTGAACCAACTCCAAAATTCCTTTAGATGAATAGTCCTTACTTTTAAAACTAGATCTTGTCATCTTTCCTTTCTGACATTGATGGCACATAACATGATCAAGGTTATCTAGACTAGGGAATCCTCTAACTTTTATCTTTGTATTGAACTTAATCATGTTATCAAAATTTACATGACATAACCTCTTATTCCATAACCATGCATCTTCATTTTTCACCAGAAAACAAGAAGGTTCAGCATTGTCAAGATAAAATAAATTACCTTTTGATTGTGTACCTATTTCGACAAGCTTTCCATTTTTATCATAGATTTTCACTTTCTTATTCTCAAATGAAACTTGATGACCTAATTTATTCAAATGTGTAACACTTGAAATAAATTGTAATTAAGCCCTTTTACCTAGTATGCATTATCACATCTAATTTTACCATTCAATAGAATAGATCCTTTTCCTTTAACTATGCAAGGTGTGTCATTTCCCACTTTTATTGATCCTCCATTATAGTTCTCAAGATGATCAAACTTATCTTCATCGTCAGTCATGTGAAGTGTACATCCAATATTAATGATCCAAGTATCATTCTTACTAACTTTAGAATAAGTGTTGTTTCTACATACCTTTCATCCTCTTCTGAATCATCTTTCATTGCAACAAATACCACTTTAATATCATCATCAATGTGGGTGTCAGATTCATCTTCATTTTCTTTAGCAATGTAAAAACCTTTTTCTCTTTATCTTTGAGATCTCGGTTGTCTCTATTGTAGTGTCAGTAGCCTCTATTATTTTTTCTTCCATACTTCCCATCACCAGATTGATCTCTATCTTTATCATCCTCTTTCTTGTTAGGACATCTTGTAGGAATGTGGCCAACTTCTTTACAACTAAAACAAGCTAAAGGTAACTTTCCCTTATATCTACCCTTACCTTTCTACAACCTTCGGGCCATGAGTGCTTCTAGGTCATCAAGTTCATCATCAGTATTATGATCACTTTCATTCCTTATAATATGCTTACTACTAGATTTAGTAATCTTAAGAGAAGACATAAAGGAAGACTTATCACTCAGTACAACACTATTGTCAAAATTATTCAACTCAAAAGTTGTTAACCTTCCAATCACACTATCAAGAGTAAGAGTTCTATTAGGTACATACCTCATTTCATGAATAGAAGATAATCTGATTGCATAGATAGGAAACAAGGTTCTCTATATCTTACTTACCACTGTGTCTTCATCAATAGTACCTCCTACACCTAGGATGGCATTAACTACCTCTTTGATTTGGTTTGTGTAATGTAAAATATTTTCTCCTTCATCTTCATGTCATAAAATCTTCCTCTCAAGATTTCAGCTTTGGCTCTCATTACATTCACATCACCACCATAAACTAGTGAAAGTTTATCCCACATATCCTTTGCAGTAGCACAATCCTTGACATCCTCGAATTTGGCATCAAATAGACCAGCAACAACCTCTATCATGGTAATATTGGGTTCATGACAGTCTCTCAATTGATCAAGAGACAACAGACCAATTGTAGGTTGTATATAGCCATTATCCAGTAAGTATAAAGCAGATTCTCAAATTCCAGTTATGTAAAGTTTCATTTAGCTTTTACATGTAGTAAAATGTTCTTCTTTCATCTTAGGCACTTCCCTCTTATATATTTTGTAATCTTTATGCTCAAGTCCTTAAAAATTTCTTCCAAGAAACCAATATTGCTCTAATACCAATTTTTAGAATAACTAAGAGGGGGGGGTGAATTAGTTAGATCAATTATCCCATAGTCCCAAATACCAAGATGTATTCCACAAAACAATTCAACCAAATTATGTAACTCGGTAACATAAAATATCAATCTGTCTATTCACTTTACCAATTATCATCAATTAGTCAACTGTGATTACCAACTAAATCATCTATGTAGTATGTAAGGTATGACAGAAAAAAAATCACAACATGCAACACATAACACAATCATTTAATGTCGAAACCCTGTTAAGGGAAAAACTACCTAGGATCGGCAACCCAAAAATAATTCACTCCTCTAAAATGAGCTCGGTGAATAGCCAACCCTATTAAAGGTTACAATATAAACTATTAGGTTTGACCTAATTAGAGGATTTACCACTAACTGTTAACTTTTGACCAGCATTCACTATGGGGTCAACAAGATAACAATTTACATTCTCTGAATGACATAGGGTAGAATAATAAAGACAGTTAAGTCCACTCGATTAAGGGATTTTCTGAATCAATGGTTAAACTAATACAGTAATGATCTAATTCCAATACAACTCAATTATAGATATTCAGATCTATGCTAAGCACATACAAAATATCTTCTGATCATTTATTCAATTCACTTCCTCAATATTTCAACTTACTTTCCCTTAGTAAACAATTGTCTAAGGCTTAGTAAAACTCTGCAACTTGGTTCTTTAATAACCAGTTTGATTAGGCATGCAAGAATATAGTCTTCACACAAAATCTCTGCAACCTTCTTCTTTTTGGCATGTTTCAATAATGAAACTCATATCTCTTATATAGTCAAGTAAACCATTTTTATATCAGCCATCATATTTTGCTGCTTAATCTTCATCATCCATTTTGCCTCTTAAACCTTCCTTGATAGATGTGTCATTAACTCATTTCAATCTCATCCTTTAGATCTTCTTCGGATTTTTTCAGCCATGGATCTCATAACAAACTTTATCTTTAACCTTGAAATCATACCAATATCCAACTCATCATTTTAGTGGGGTGATCTTAGCATTTAATGTTTTCATCCATACTTGATCAATATAGAAATGTGTCGATGATAACTACTTTAACTAGCTCACTTAATATTGTCTACCAGTAGACACTACACTCACTCAATGTATACACAAATCTTTAATTATTAACCATATTGACATGATCAATTTCCATTCTCTTCTTCATAATAGATTAATGTAACATACTCAAGTCAATAATATAAAGCCATAGACTCATCAATAAGTTACCTAATGTTTTCCTTATCCTTATCTGTCATATCCATCTTTTCCTCATGTAGATATCTCAATTCTTCATCTTCTCTTCCTTCAATAGATGTTCAGATGTTTGTGACTAACATGATAAGAACTATCAAGACAAGTTGACATCATTGACAATATATTTACTGATTTAATCATCTTACACATCATTTTAGTACTCAGTGATCTCTAATCACTGTTCTTTCAGATATTCAATCATTTTTAGTTCATCATATAGATTCCCTAACAAAGCTTCAACCTCATAAGGGAAGAGGAAGATATCCTATGGACAAGAAGAGGTGAGTAGTGTCAAATCACTAGAGGTTAGTCTAGATTTAGAAATGGTGAGAATATCATGTTTAGGAGGGTCCTACTCAAGGAACTGGTCAAATAAGAACCTAATAAAAGAAGGTATCTATTTAGGATCAAGTGTAAGATCCTTGGAAAAGTTTGGAACGTCATCATTTCAACTCTTGTTCAATAGGTAATATTATCTTAGAGGAGGCAGTTCAAAAGTTGAAGCTCACTAGGATACCTCACACACATCCCTACAAGGTTACTTGGCTAAACAAGGGACATAATGTCTTATTGAATGAACAAGTTTGGGTTGATTATGTGATTTGAGAATACAAAGATAAAATGCTATGTGACAACTAGCCAATGGATGCTTTCTGTTGGGAGTTCCCTTTGATCTTCAACTTGTAGATTTATACTTTGATGGATAACTTTAATATAAATTTGACTCTATCACCACTCTAAAGTCTACAAGGAAGAGGGAAAATTAACAAGGATCAATAATAAGATCCTCCTACACTTTGAGCCTTAATGCTCAGGTGGGTGTACTCTTGATTCACTTCTTGAAAGGAATCACTAAATATTACACAAATATACTCTTTACTAACTGATTTAAGGATTTGATCATTTGATTTGTGTGTGTGTGATTGATGATGATGGACTGGCTCCAAGAAGGGATCAGTGCCTTATCCAGGGCTAAGAGTCACTTGATAACATATATCAACTAAATGTTAACTCAAACACACATGAACTCAAAGTAAGTGCTTTGCCTATTACTCCCCTCACTCCCAAACATTATCATCAAATTCCAATCTAACAATGAACTCACTGAAATCACCCTAAAGGCTTTAATCCTAACTTTGTTAGAAACTCCAAGCTAATCTCACAATACTCTTTGTTTACCATATGCTAATCCACTTTGTGACCTTAACATATATGAATCCACAATCAAAAAAAGAAGACAATTAGGGATTTGAGATAGGAATTCAAGTGTATTCTCATTAATTTTCAAGATCAATACATTACCAAAACAACAATATGCTGAACAAATAGACCCAAAATCTAGGCTCTCCTTGCTCAGTATAATAACATCAACAACAACTAGGGACCAAAAAAGGTTTTGGAACTTAAACTAAGTCAAAAATCCTACAATATATACCACCACTAGTCACCTTGGAATCCTCAAAGAGGATGCATCAAGCTTTGGGTGACTAGGGTTAGGGTTTCAACCACCCAACCAACTAGAATCAGTCACAAATTTAAATGTAGGGGATGAAAACCATTCGGCCATACCTGAGAAAGATTTTTACTTATGATAAACCCCTAGGAAAGTATAGCAAATCATGAAAATTTGAATTTGTCAACCTATTTGGCCACCTACAGTATGCCTTGAGCACAAAACCACATAGTACAAACCCCTATAGATGATCATGGCACACTCTAGATCACACTACAATAGCAAGTGCCACCAAAAAAATCAAATCTAGTTGTGAAAGCATTCAATTCTGGTCCTTTCTATCACTAGAAACCCTTCAAAAATTCAAATGTGAAAAACAATGGCTACTTTATGGTGCTTGCAGTAAATCAGCAGTTGATATTTAAATCTGAGTCAACTTTAAGTCCTGACTGTTAGATCTCTCCCTTTTTGTGGTCTTTAAGTCTTAACTCAACTAGATACCCTGGGTTAACTCCTAGCGACATGCGACAAGGCATTTTCCTATTCACAAAAAGAAAACCTTAACCCATCTCTAAGTACATGACCTGGGGACAAAAAGGAAAACATTTGACCTTGGTCCCATATTTAGCGAATTGGTGACAAAAGGTTACTGCCTATTCACCGAATGTTTCACCTTTTCACCAATTCATTTAGCTATTACGTGAATGCTTGTTCACTAGATTGCCAGTCAATTTAGAATATCACCACTTTATTACATGAATGAATGAGGCCTTTGAAAATTTGTCAGGCTACTGAACACTTTATCAGAATTGCAAAGACCCTTGATAACCTCGGGCCCACCTAAAAACTTGCCACATGTCACTACATCATTTCTTGCAATCGCTCGGTCATCACTGAGAGAGGACCCACTGCAAAGCTTCCCCTTTAGTGAAGATCGATGACTATCACTAAACTAATAACTTATCCATCGTACAACTCTGATCAATGGTATCATGACAACTGTTAGATCCTATAGTGTATTAACTCCTCTGAGACCGGTGGACCCACTAACAAGTCCAACTCAACACACCTAGACCAATGAGAGCACACCCAAGTTAGCACCACCTGCTAGAGGACCCATCCTCGTCAGCCATCTGAGAAAAGTAAGATCCATGGCCAGTGTAAGATCTCAAACCTCTGACATATCTCATGAGAACTTACACCCATCATTGATCATCTGCAAATGTCAGGACCCTCTGATAAGATGGAAACCAAGTCCCACAGATAACTACGAACACACTAAATTGTGGACCAGTCAAAAAATGCCATTTGTGCCTATGTGTTATTTTGGACCCACCTTTATCTCTAACATGAACACCTGGAGGATTAGATGAATGGCACAAGATCTAAAGGCCTCAAAATATTCTATGCACTTACACACCATTCATTGATCTAGAATCTTAGTTGATACCATAGAGCGTGACCCCACCGTGCAGCATAGGATACTCCAATGAATCAGGGACCGCCATGTCACAAAATCTAGTAGATGGACATAAAATTTCCTCATTCATTCTAGCAACCTTGCCACTTCACTATTTCCTTCAGCCAATAGGGAGATGCCAAGTGTGCTTACCTGGCAGTGGACCCATCTACAGAGAAAGGCAACGTCATGAAAGAGAATCAACGATCGTCGCAAAAGTGCAAGCCTCTAACAAAACCATTGCACTTTAGCGACAACTGTTGGATCAAGATGGTGTTAGAGTTGGGCCTAGGAAAAAATTAAGCTAGAACATTAAAAAGAATTAAAACACAGGACTTAGGCTTTTGGGAAAAAAAATTTAGGCCCAGAGGACTATAGGAAAATTAAAAGCCGTCGGAGGAGAAACTTAGGAAAAATTAACAACCAACCCCGCAAGGTGATAAAGTATTAAAGAACATGCACTAAAAGGATTTTAAGTGGCCTTAAAAAGTAACATTAAAATAGAACAAGGTTAGGGCTTTACAAAGGGTTTTTACACCAACGGCTAGTTTTTCAAAAATTTGAATTAAGGGGTTGAGGCAAAGACCTAAAATCAATTGCAGAGACTAGAAAAAAAATGCTACAATCATGAAATTTTTTTCACATGCTAATAGTGGCTCTGTCTAGGGATGTATGCCTCCTGTAGGCATAGCAAGGACTTAGAATCACTAGTTTGAGCAGACCATCCCACTAGAAAAACTTGACAACATAGAGCAACAAGACCAAAGCCCTACAAGCTAGGACAAAATAGGATAGGGGCAAGCAACTATTTACAGAATTTACAATTTGTATAGACTTAACTACTGCTCATGGAAAACATAATACTTCAATTGAAGTATTTCTTCAAGCGTTGTCCATGAACAGGCAATTCCTGAACTTCACCATTTAATTCCTTGACAATATATGAATCTTGGCCCCATTTCTGATGAATTAGATATGGCCCTAACTAGATGGGATCAAATTTACCATGTTTTCCTTTATCCTCTAGTCTAGCATTCCAAATTAAAACAAAATCACCAGGCTCAAACTTTCTATCAACAATCTTCTTGTCATACAAATTCTTAACCTGCAACTGCAATCTAGCATTTCTTGCAACTGATTCTCTTCTAGTCTCATCCAACCTAAGGAGATCCTCAATTCTCAACTGCATCTTATCATCATAAATTTGCACAAATTTATACATTTCTAATAAATTATTCTGAGGCATTCTTGCATGTATTCCATATACTAGGTCAAATGGCACACAACCAATTGCCCTCTTCATAGTTACCCTATCAGCCCATAGAGCTAATGGTAGCTTTGAATTCCATGCCCTCTTGTTCCTTTCAAGAATCCTCTTGAGGATCTTAATCAGGCTCTTATTAGATGATTCTACCTATCCATTTCCTTGTGGATGATAAGGTGAGGAATTAGAAATCTGAATTCCCAAACCTTTGTAGAATTCCTTCTATTCAGAAGGCCTGAAGCACATTGCATTATCACTTACTATTCTCTCAAGGCAACCAAACCTTGTAACAATATTATTCAACAAAAAATCAATTACCACCTTACTAGCTACATTTCTTGTAGGTATAGCCTCTACCCACTTTGTAAAGTAATCAGTGGCAACTAAGATCCATGAGTTTCCTCCACTAGACTTGTTTGGTATCCACCCTATGAAATCAATTCCCCATTGTTGGAAAGGAGCCTGAACATCTACTGGTTTTAATGGCACATTACCTGAAAATTTAAGCTTACCAAAGAACCTTTGACAAGAATCACACCTCCTCACCAACTATTCTGCATCCTTGAAGATTGTGGGCCACCAGAATCCTACTCTTAGGATTTTATGAGCATTTGTTTTACCCATATAATGCCCACCATAGACTCCCTCATGCATTTCTTTCAACAACACTTCAGCCTGATCTTCATCAACACACTTCAAAAGTATGCAATCTAAATTCTTTCTATACAATTTACATTTCACAATTACATACTTGATGGCTTGTAATTTCAATGTCCTCTTCTGATTATTATTCATGTCTTCTAGACATCTCATATTTCTTAGAAAATAGATAATATCTTGATACCAAACACAATCATCCATATCACATGTATAATCAATTTTAGAATGATTTACTTGATTTGCATCAAGATTGGATTGAGCCATTAGTTTTTCCAATCATTGTCCTCTAACTAATTTAGTAATCTAAACATCAACATTGAATTCTTGGATCCTATTGATCCATCTGCACCTTCTTCCAAACACCTCCTGCTGTGAGAAAATATCCTTCACAGCTGCACTTGGCACAAAGGAAATCACAACTACCCCCATCATGTAACACCTAAAAGCCTTGACTACCTTCACAAGTGAATATGCTTGTTTCTCATTTATGTCATACTTCAATTCAGCATCCTACAAAGATTTACCAAAAAATGCAATAGGCTGTTCAAAACCATCCTTATTATTTTGTGACAAAACTGCAGCAATAGTGTGAAAAGATGCAAAAGAAAAGATGTGCATTGGGATATTATAATTAGGTACCTTAAGCACTGGTGCATCTTTGATAGCCTACTTGATATTTTTGAAAGCCTCATCACACTCACCTTCCCAATTGATTTTAGATCCCTTCTTCAACATCTTAGAAATAGGTCTAGTAACCTCTACAAAATTTGTTACAAACCTGCTTAAGAAATTGACCAGACCAAAGAAGGACTGAATCCCTTTAACATTTTTTGGCCTCTAAATTTTATCAATAGCTGCTACCCTCTCAGGGTCAATTCTCACTCCTTTCTTCCCAACTAAGTGGCCAAGCAACTTACCTTCAGTGACACCAAAAGCACATTTCCTTGGATTTAATGAAATACCATATTCTAAAGCCCTCACAAATATTTTCTCTAAATGAGTACAATGGTCTTCTTCTTTTTTGGAATAGGCAGTCAAATCATCTTGATATACAACAAGGAAATCATTTATGAAATCTAAAAAGGAAACATCCATTGCCCTCTAAAAAGTAGCACCAGCATTTGTGAGACCAAAAGGCATTCTCACATAAACATATGTCCCCCAAGGTGTTGTGAAAGATGTCTTGAATTGCTCTAATTCTTTAACAATTACCTAATTGTAACCAAAGAAACCATCCATCATTGACATCAATTCTAATCTAGTTACTCTCTGCAACATAGCTTCCATATTGGGCAGACAATAGTTATCCTTTAATGAGCTGATGTTCAAATTTTTGAAGTCCACACAAAGCTTGATGTCACCATTTTTCTTTCTCACAGGAACAAGGTTTGAAACTCAAGAAGAATGCCTTATAGGCCTGATAATTCCAGCACCTCTTAGCTTCATTAATTCTTCTTGCATCTTGGGTGCCAAAGTAGGATTAATAGGCCTTTGTTTTTGCTGAAAAGGTTTAGTATCTTCTTTCAATGGAATAATACACTGAAACAAATATTCTCTATAAACCTTTAGGTCATCATATGACCATGCAAAAACATGCTTGAATTTTCTCAATAATTCAATCAAAGATTTCTTTACCTTTTGAGATATATCTCTACCAATGTATACTTTCTTAGGTGCTTCATGTGTTCCAAGATTTATCTCCTCTAGATTAGCATGATCTTCTCTTTTGATATTCTTTTGAACTCTATCCTGGTTATCAAAGACAATCTCCAAAACAACAAGCCCCTTGGGCACCTTGTTAGTTCTAAGTTTAATGACCTCATTGCCAATGACAACCTCTCTTCCTTCTACTATCTCAACCAAGGCTGAACAATCAAATTCCTGACCATGATACTGATCTTCACAATTCATAAACTTCAAGATATCATTATCATCATCAAAAACTTGCCAATTCTCAATATTGTCTAGTATACTAGGCCTAGCCTAAATTTCAACTTTAGAAATACTAGAAAATGTAATATCAATGGGATTAATTACAATATTAGCTAACAAATCAGCCATCTTATTGTTACTCCTATCCTTCCACTCAATATTGAAGGCATCAACATGTTCAATCAAATCCTAAACTGCATTCCTATATTGTTTCAACCTTTTGTTCTTGGAAGCATATACTGACCTGACTTGGGACACCACCAACTCAAAATCACCAACAACACCTAAGCACTTAATTCCATGCTTTTGTGCCAACCTTAGTCCTAACAACAATGCCTCATATTCTACTATATTGTTGGTAGAAAAGAAATTCAATGTGAAAGAAATTTTTTTAGGTGTTTCCATTAGGAGAAATAAGTAAAATACCTGCTCCTGCTCCATCCTTACAATTTGCACCATCAAAGTACATTACCCACAAATCACGCTTTACAGAATTAACACTTACCTCAACAAAGACAGGTGACAAAATAGTTTCCTTTTCAAATACAGGGATCTCTGCCCTAAAAGAATTAATATCAGTATCCACAAAACATGTAATTTCATTATCAATATTTCTCTCAATCATGTGGCATACTCTTGGCTCTCAATCAATCTTGAAAAACTGATCATCAATCTTGAAAGTGGCATAGGATAGATCACACTGTAAACTTCCACCCATGGCAACACTCCATCTTCTAGATAGTAGCATCCCATAATGAGGAGGGATGTCCACCACCAAAACACTCATTGTTAACTCTTTCTCTAGATATGCTACCAGCCTATATGGCATTGCATTGATAGTCCCAATGACTAGTACCTCCCTCTAATCCATTGCACAACATCTACCTTGAACTGTATAAACTTTAAGGCCCAATTTCTCCGTGATTTTGAAAGGCATAACAATATTAGAGGCACCACTATCGATCATACAATTTCTTAGTTTCATTCCATTCACAAGAACACTTAAAAAGAATGGATCAATGTTTTCAAGGTTGGCATTGACAGAACTATCCATATATATTGGAGGAATTTGAGACACAATTCCCTGAGCAGCAACACCTTCCAAAGCTTTATCTTGAGATCCATTGCATGCAACATCATTTTTATGAACATTATCTACCCATGCAATAGCTATATCTTTGTGTTCAGGGATCCTTAACAATTCTCACAATGGAACCTTAATTGTAATTTGAGACAATACAGATAACATATCAACAAGAGTAGAGGAAGGAATCTCAATCTGCACTCCCTTAGCATCCTTTTGTTTGTCTGATACATTAGGTGTATTGGCCACCCTCATTTTTTCAAACCTAGCCATTGTGTTAACTGGTTTCTCAATCTCATTAGAAACTTTTTCAACTCCAAACCTTTTAGGCTCACAATTCTTACCTTTTACATTCTTGAATTTCACCATGTGATCAACTTTTGATTTGTTCTCATTAGGCTCTCTGGAGTTGGTACTCTTTATGAACATTCCTGTAGCTTTCTCATTTGTATTTCTTGCCACCATGCCTCTAGTTTTCACTTGGGCAATCATTTCTATAGTAATCCTCTTCATCTCTTCTCTAGAAGGTCTTCTTAAATTTACTATCTCAGAAGAAGATTTCATGTTACATGTCTTCTTATCAATGTCTTCACTATCAGAAAAAACCTCTTGATGAAAAAGGGCCTGATTGTGTCTCTTCACATTTACATTTGCCTCTTCATTAAAATCAAAATCATCCTCATATCCTAGATATGAAGTAGCCATCTTGCATCCAACATCATCTTGATCTTTTTCTTGATCTATCTCCTCACTGCCACAATCTTGATTTGCAGCCATAGAGTGTGCAACCACACAATGCTCTATGGAATGAGGGGACTAGCATGCAACACACCAAGGTATGTCCTCCATGACATTTATTGAAGCTTTTTATAGAGGGTCAAGGACACCTCTATCATTTTTACCTCTTGTAGTAGGGACAATAGGCTTTCCATCCTTCCATTGGGTGTTGTAGGGGTAGTTCTGCAATCTATTCAGCTTATGGAAATTGTTGTTGAACTGAGGCCTTTCATTGGTAGGAGCACTAATGTTCCTATTTGTAGGTGCCTTCAAATCCTTCAATGCATTGAGCACCTTATCCAATTTATCTTCTTCTTTCCTCCTAGCTCCAACATTCTTATCATTTTCTTTTTTGTATTTCTTGTCCCCAAACAACTTACGGTCATCTCTCTTCCCACCCAGCTTCCCTGATATCTTCATATTATTCTCAATATTGATAGAAATGTTGAAAGAATCTCTAAGAATTCTTGGTTCTTTGTCCCTCAACAACTATCCCATCTTTCCATCAAATGCATTGAAGTATGTAGTTAGATAAACATTGTCATCTAACTGCATAACTTGGAACAACTTATGCATAGCCTTCTGAAATCTCATGTTGAATTCAGCTGCAGATTCATTCTGATTTTTCATTATGGTATTGAATTAATTCAACATGAAACTAGCATTAGGCCTGTCACCATATTGCTCTTTAAAAAATCTCTCAAAAGAATCTCAAGTATCAATACATTTATCAAGAAGTCTCTTAAACCAATCTCTAGCATCCTCTATTAGAGATTGAACAAACAATTTCATGACTACATCCTCATGCTCTACCTCATCATCATTAAGCATATCAACAAATAACCTCAGATGCTCCTCACAACTAATAGCATTTTTACCAGCAAACTTAGGTACCTTATCTCTTATATCATTTGGAAAAGCATTCAGGTAACCAAGAATTCCATCAAAACTAATTTTCCTATAGCCTTCTAATTGCATAGGTCTTCTTTGAAAACTTGGACTAGTGTTAACCCTAGGATCAACATTTGCATTTACATTTCCATCTACTTGTGCATTTGACTGATGTTTAGGACCAACACCTATCCTAGCAGATGAAGAAGGAATTGAACTATTAGTAGCATTACTAAGAGGAATAGTAGTAGTCATAGATGGCATACCTAGTTCAGTAGTAGATGGACCAAGAGCATTTCCAGATGAAGCCTTCAAGAACTGGATCTTTCTTCTCTTTTCTGCAATGGAAGCTTCAATTTCAGCCTTTTCTAATTCTCTTGCAAGGTTCTCATCTTCTTTTCTTCTTCTTTCTATCTCTGTGTCCTTATTTGAATTGGGTGGTGGAACCCTTGGTATTGTTAATGATCTACTTGTTTAATGTCCCACAATCTTTTGCTTTCCTTTCTCACCAATGGCAATAGCAGGCCTAGTGATATCATGCCCATCTTTATCTTTAGGGCAGGAAATATAAATTTGAACCTATCTAACCACGGGGCCCTCCTTATCAAATTCATGATCTGGCAGTAAGCGCTCTTGCTCACTCCTCAAAGCCTCAAGATCACCAAAGACATCATGTTGCAAATTCTTAGGAGCAAAAGCAAGTATCTTGTTTCTCTCTTTCATTTCATTAATCTTTCTAAGGAGAGACTGTCTTTCTATTAGAGCATTCACCTTTTCAACTTCTCTCTCCTCCTGTAACCTCTTATGTATGGTATCCTGCTCTGCCAAATGTAACCTTAGAGCATTTAAATAATCTGGGTCTACCATAATGTCATCAGAACCTATCATGCCCCTGACAGTTCCAGGCTTCACTTTTCTATGTTATGTTATGTTATGTTAGATTTCTTTGAGTTTGAACTCTGACTGTGTTCTTTTGAACTTTGTTATTTGGATTAAATATGTTATCTCTGTAATTCTGCTAGACACTTAGAGAATTATGTCTATTTCTATCGCTTTATGAGTCCTTTTCTGATGACAGAATTGGCTTAGACTGAATTTTGAATATTGGTTTGATTATGAAATAAGGACAAACTAAATGGTTAGTCAATTGTCTGATTATTGATTCATTGTTTTGGAATCCTTAATAATATGTTAGACATAATTAGAAATGGTTATGTTATTATGGTTAATTGTATCTTATGATTATAGATAGTATATAGAGAATTATTGTTATTTAATGTTAATCTAATTCTGAATTCAAAATAAATAAATTTGTATATATGTATTTTTATACATATAATTATGAGTGAATGTTTAAGTAAGTATGTGGTATTTCATTTACTAAAATTATATGAATTAACTAAGTTAGTATATCCTATTTTGTATGTTAGTAGGAGGTTAGTGTGATGAAGTGTTGGTTATTTGGCATTGTCATGCGCTGTTATCTTAGATGTTTAAGTTAGTAAATGACTAATGTTATTAGCAAAGATATGTATTAATCTATCCCTAAGTCTTCTTATTATAAACTGGCTCGAAAACATGACTTATCGACAGGGTTTTAAATGTACTATCATCGCATTGAGGTGTTAGCGGGGTTTAAGCTATTTTTCGGGTTGTGGAATTGTACTTGGATGGACATTTGGTAGGTAATGAATTGTGTTCACTGCAAGAGATAAGTTTGCATTGAATGAACTTATTGGTGGAAATTCATTGTTGTGTTTGAAGTTTGCCATTAGCTCTGGTTAAGGAGTTGTAGTTGTATATGACTCCATTTTTTTCACCATGTTATGCTACGGTAGTTTGGGTAAATAGTTGGTTATGGACCCGTGTTACTATTGTATCCTTCATGATAAGTGGCTTGGAATGGAAGGGGTTATCATGGCAAAGTTAAACCCTTCTGTTCATGGTCATTTAGGAAGTTGGGTGTTTTATACCATTATCTCTGCATTTTGGGCTCTCTTGCACTACATTTTGGCAGTCTGGGAAGCTCACTAGGCAGGGGCTAGCTTCGGCATTTTGGTTTTGGATATCTCCTCACACGAATGCCAGGCAGGGGCATCTCTTACCTTAACCTCTATTTCCATTTTATGATTCTGCAAATGTATTAATGGAATGTTGGTTACCACTGTTTGTTAGTCGATGAAATGTGAAGTTTTTTGTTTGTATATTTTGTCAGTTTGGTCATGAATCAGTCTTTTTCTTTCTTGGATGGGTTAAGAAGTTAATCTAGTTACTAAATGTTGTGATTAGTGGGGAAATTTGGAAACAAACAACTCTTTAGTAAGTGTTTGGTTTTAGTGTGGTATTAAATACATGTCCTTAATATACTATTTTCGAGAATAATGTATTAAGGGATTTTCTCTGTTCTGAGTTTGGATTTGGCAGTGTTTTAGTTAAGTCTGTGCCAAACTATGGAATATAGTTATGCAGATGTTATATGGTTATTTCATTGTGTGTTTTTGGTGTCGATGTTTACTTGTTTTGGACAGTGTTAAGGGAGTTAGTCAGGTTTGAGAATCGGCATATTAATACAATATGGAACCAGCATGAGTTTTCTTGTTAAAAACTTCTTTAGATCTTCTCACACTGTACCTATTGTTAGGAGCACTATAGCATCATAATGTATTCAGTTTGTATAGACTTGGTTATAAGGTGGAATCGGGTTTTTCTACCACAGTCATTAACTGAAGTTGGTATCGATGTTTTCTTTGAGTTGTATTGTGGAAATTGGGATTAGTGGTATTCATAATGTTATCTGTTACCTATCATATTTTGTATTTACACTTGCAACATAGGTGTGGAATTGAAGTATTTTTCTGGGTGTATTTCTTTAATTTTCTAGTGTCGATGTTTTGTCAAACGGGTGCTTGTCACTGTATGTATCAGTCAATAGAGAAATGTGTATACCTTTGGTTATATCAGAACTTGATTGTGAGCTTTATGTATCTTCAGTAACTAACACCAGTGTGTATTACAATTGTAACAACATTAGGATATGTTAAGGGAGTTATAGGAAAGTCAATTACTATCTTGTTCAGACAGTAAGGGAAAACACTTTGGTATTTTGTTTAAAGGTAGAAGTCGGTTATCATTATTATACTGCCATTATTTTATGTATTTGGTAGATTCAATAGTATATTAAGGTCGATGTATTCTATGATAGAACTAAGACAATTTGAATGGTTTTTCCTATTGCATACTTATGGACTTAAACTATTAATTACAAGTTCATGCAATTAGATATATAAATATATATACCTGTTGGGATATGTATATATATACACAAGCCGTGGTGTATACATGTACATACACCAACATGTATATAATAGATGTTATGATTGTCATTCTAAACTATTAATTACAAGCTTATATAATTATATATACATATATATATACCTGCTCGGATATGTATATGTATACACAAGCCGTGGTGTATACATGTATATAAATGGTATAAACTTGTAATTAATAGAGTAGGATGTATGGCCAATTAGTTTAATAATTTGATTATGGAAAACTAGTATGTTTGTTAAAAGTAAAGGGTGTTGTGTTGATTCAGTTGATATATGATTATGTTAGTTCTCTTCTTTTCAACGGAATCATGAAATTGATATGGACATTTTATTGTACATTTTCAGATTTAATGTTAAGTTAATGTGGAGATTATTTTGATTGGATTTGTGATGGAGAAAGAACTATGATCTTTTCATCTTTTGAGAAACATCATGTTTATGAATGTATGTTAAGGAATATGGTAACATGGTTTTATAATGGATTTCTGATTGCTGTTTCAATTTTGTAAATTGATGCATTAGAAACAGGATGTTAGTGAAATTGTGTAATATAGTTTATTTCATCGCTTTCATTAATTGCTAGATCAAGTGATTTTAAGATAATGCAAGTATGATCCTTAGATTGGGGGCTGACACTAGTCTAGTACCTTGTGATGATAGAATTTTTGTCAGTTGTGACTGACACTAGTCTATATCCTTATGGGAAAGAATTTCTGTCAGTTGTTTAATTAAGTGATAATTATAAATTCAAGGGCTATGGGTTTCAATTAACAAAGATAAAACATTATGGTTTCATCAGACATAATGGATTACTATGAGGTTCCTTACGGATACATAGCGTAGGTCCTTATGTGGACACCCATGAACTATTGGATCATTACTTGTCATTTTCTTTGTGAGTTTATTTCTGTTAGAAAGAAATTTAGTGCTTGATGATTTTGGTGTAAAAGAATGGAATTATGTTATTTGGTTTTCAATTTACATCTGTGTTAAATCTACATAAATATTATATTATACTAACTTTTATGGTTGCAGATATTTGGAGATGATTCATTTTCTTTATCATTGTGACTGAGCCCTATTTGCTGTTTGCGTTTGTGTTCATTTTGATTTTCAGGTTTTAGATGGATAAATCAATGAGTATGGGACAGTGGATAGTAGTTGTTAAGTTTTATGGGAAACAGATCATTTCATGGTTATTAGTTATCAGATCTATTCGTAGAATGTAATGGTTTTGGAAAGAAGGAAACTTTGTTTTGAGACTTAATCTTTGAATAAAGAGTATTATTATTACTCTGATGTAAATCGATTATAAACTATAAAGCTCTTAGAAGCAATTGCTATGATTATATGTAACAGTTTGTAATTTTGAGAAAAAAAAAAAATTATTACTTTGGTTTTATGTGATTTTATTTATGGTTGTTTCTTCTTTAGTATCATCTTTTATCTTTAAGTATAGATGACGGGTGTTATAGTTGGTATCAAAGCCCGAGTTTAAACACTCAGGGCTTGAGGGTTTTTAAAAGGGTTTTATCATTATGCTTCCGTTAGTGATTTTATTGAACTTTTCTATAGGATTTCAAGCATGCCTCCTGTTACACGAGGAGCACAAAGATGTGGTGACCCAGTTGATGCCAATTTAGGCAGAGCTAGGGGTGGATGATGCAGTCATGGTCGTGGCCAAGGTAGGGGACGAGGTCACCAAGGAATACTTGGTGATGAACAAGTTGATCCTTTAATAGGAATGGATCAGGAAGATCAAGAGGTACCTCAAGTTGAAGTTCTCCAATGAATCCTTGATAGGTTGGATAACATTGAACCAAGGAACAATGTTCTAGATGGTGTAGCAAATGCTCATGTTATACGAGTCCCAGTAACAAAAGATCTTGTTATCAAGACTCAGTTAAAAGACCTTTCAAAGCTCAAAGGACCATATTTCAATGGAACAGAGGGTGGTGCTGAAGCTGAAGCATGGCTCTTGAACATCGAAAGATGTTTTATTCTCCATGATTATCACGGTAGTGTGAAGGTTCGTCAGACCGTAATGCAGCTTAGATCCTTTGCTTCCATATGGTGGAATATGGAACTAGAACAACTTGGAATTCTTATCTCTCAGGTTACATGGGAGCTTTTCATAGAAATATTCTGTGAGAGATTCATGTCAGATTATTGGCAGCAAACTAGATCCAAAGAATTCTTCAGTATTTATCAAGGCAGCTCAACAGTGGAAATGTATGAGAGGAGGTTTTTCCAACTGAAGAAGTATTCTGGTTGGTTAGAGAATGATAAGCCTTTGGTACAACACTTCATTAGGGGTTTGAACCCTAAAATTGGAGAAGAAGTGAGAACTTTCAAACCTAAGATAGTGAAAGAAGCTGCTGATCAAGCCAAGCTCACAGAATTGAAATCAAGATTTTCAGCCAAAGGATTTGTGAATCCACCAGCTCCAAGCAGTGGGAAGAATCAGAAACCTTATCAAGATAATATCAAGGCATTTTCCAATGGATCGAGTGGTAAATTTCAGAAGAGGAAGTTTGAAAAATTTTCCAAATCAAATAAGAGTTTCAAGGTTCTTGAGCAACCTAAGTCCTTTAAACCAACTCAGAGTGTTCAATAGAGTTATGCATCACCTCTAGTGAACTCATCACAAGATAAAAGTACCAAGAGAGGAGCAGAGTATTGGCAATGTGGGCAATTGGGGCATTTGCAATGGAATTGTCCCCTTCAAGGCAATAGTCAGGTCAGGTCTAAAGCCATAGGTTCTGAGGCTACTGTTGGTGATTCTGGAAGGAATCATCGCATCTTTACTACTGTGGATCAGAAACAAGCAGATCATTAGAACACTGTGATTGAAGCTAGAGGTAATTACCAAGGTAAGAAGATCTCTATTTTATTTGACTCTGGTGCCACTGGCTCTTTTATTTCTTCCAATTTGGTTAAGCAATGTGGAATTCCTATGAGTAAAGCTGAATTGGCATGGCAAGTCGAGTTAGCATCAGGGACAAAGGTTGAATCAGGGTTTATAGCTGAAAATTGTAAGGTTCAATTTAAAGCTTTTACTACTACAGTTAACCTTAGGGTTATTCCTTTAGCTTCTTATGACATTATTCTGGGTATGGATTGGTTAGATCAACACCAAGCTGTCATCGATTGTAGAGAGAAGATGGTTAGGTGTATCAATGATTATAGAACCATCAAGATTATTACAGGTGTTAAGAGGCCTATGTCAGTCAGAACTATTTCTGCTAAGATCAGGGCAATTGTAGAGTGGCCAACTCCAACCAATGTATCTGAAGTATGAAGTTTTATGGGTCTGGCTAGCTACTACAGAAGATTTGTGGCTAATTTTTCAAAGATAGCCCATTCCATTACTTCTCTCCAGAGAAAGGGTAAGAAATTCATCTGGTCAGATAAATGTGAAGAAGCATTCCAACATTTAAAGGAACATTTGACTAGTGCACCAATTTTAGTGGTACCTGATCCTTCTAAGGAATTTGTTGTGTGCACCGATGCCTCATTAGATGGTTTAGGGGCTGTCTTGATGCAGGACAGCAGGGTCATTGCTTATGAATCCAGGAAACTAAAGGATCATGAAATTAATTATCCTACTCATGATTTAGAACTCACAGCAATGATCCATGCTTTGACCAAATGGTGGCATTTTCTTCTTGGTCAACATTTTGAGCTTCATACCAATCACAGAAGTCTACAATATTTGTTCATGCAACCAAATCTTAATGCACATCAGTGCAGATGGATGGAGTTTTTGTGTGAGTATGACTTCGAAATGAAGTATATTCAGGGTAAAGAGAACAAAGTAGCAGATGCTCTAAGCAGAAGGCGTCATGAACTCTCTTCTTTGACCCTCACAATTGATTTGAAAGAGAGAATACTTTTGAATTTGGCTACTGATCCTTGGTACTTAGATGTCAAAGTAGTGATTGATAGTGGCAGTGTATTAGAAGGCAGATTTGAGGGTTAATCCATCAACACTGAAGGATTAATGACTTACCGAGGTAGCATATATGTGCCAGAAGTCAGGGATCTTCAGAACCTAGTTATGACTGAAGCACATAAGGCACCTTATTCAGCACATCCTGGTGTGAAGAAGATGCATGCTGATCTTAAGCAGCATCACTACTGGCTAGGTATGAAGAGGGATATTGCTGATTTTGTGGCTAGATGCTTGGAGTGTCAGAGAGTTAAAGCTAAGCATCAACATCCCACTGGTTTACTTCAATCTCACAACGTGCCTGAATGGAAATGGGATACCATATCCATTGATTTCATAGTGGGGTTACCATTTTCAGCTAGGAGACATGATGCCATTATGGTTGTTGTTGACTGGTTAACCAAGGTTGCCCATTTTATTCCTATAAGATCCACTTATAATGCTGCATCTGTGGCACAGATTTATATGGAACAGGTTGTTAAGCTACATGGGAATCCTAAGAAGATCATATCTGATAGGGATTTAATTTTTACTTCATCTCTATGGAGGTCTTTGCAACGTGAATTAGGTACTCAGCTGAGCTTTAGTTCAGCATATCATCCCAAAACTGACGGACAAACTGAGCGTGTCAATCAGATTTTGGAAGACATGCTTAGAATGTATGTGATGGACAGGCAAAATAGATGGGAAGAGTACTTGCATCTGGTTGAATTTTCTTACAACAATGGATACCATAGTTCTATAGGTATGGCTCCTTTCCAGGCTTTGTATGGAAGACCGTGTAGAACACCTTTAAGCTGGGACAATCTTGAAGATAGAATTCTTTTGGGTCCTGAGATGCTTCAGGATTTAGAACAGCAGGTTAAGCGCATCAGAGAACACCTGTCTACAGCTCAGGACAGGTAGAAAAAGTATGCAGACCTGCATAGGATTGAACATCAATTTGAGGTTGGGAATAAGGTATTTCTTCGGGTTAGACCCTAGAAAAGTCCTATTAAGTACGGTAAAGGGTCAAAATTGTCTCCAAGGTTTATGGGACCATTTGAGATCCTAGAACATGTGGGTCCAGTTGCCTACAGACTTGCTTTACCTCCCAGTCTTTCACGAATTCATGATGTATTTCACATTTTCATCTTAAGGAAATATATACCTGACATTGCACATGTGTTAAATTGGAAAAATTTACAAGTGGTAGATGGTCAACTGATGTTGGAACCAGTATAGATCATCTAGCAAAGAGAGATAAATCTCAGAGGACGCAAGGTGGAGCAGGTAAAGGTGTTATGGGATCTTAATGATATAGCTTCTACAACTTGCAAAGATACAAGGGCTATGAGAGTTGGACATCCTCATTTGTTTACAGGGTTCCAGGAGTAAGCCTAGTCTGGTGGGAAAGGGTGTCATGCCCCTGACAGTTCCAGGCTTTACTTTTCTATGTTATGTTATGTTATGTTAGATTTCTTTGAGTTCAAACTCTGACTGCGTTCTTTTGAACTTTGTTATTTGGATTAAATATGTTATCTCCGTAATTTTGCCAAACACTCAGAGAATTATGTCTATTTCTATCACTTTATGAGTCCTTTTCTAATGACAGAATTGGCTTAGACTAAATTTTGAATATTGGTTTGATTATGAAATAAGGACAAACTAAAAGGTTAGTCAATTGTCTGATTATTGATTCATTGTTTTGGAATCCTTAATAATATGTTAGACATAATTAGAAATGGTTATGTTATTATGGTTAATTGCATCTTGTGATTATAGACAGTATATAGAGAATTATTGTTATTTAATGTTAATCTAATTCTGAATTCAAAATAAATAAATTTGTATATATGTATTTTTATACATATAATTATGAGTGAATGTTTAAGTAAGTATGTGGTATTTCATTTACTAAAATTATATGAATTAACTAAGTTAGTATATCCTATTTTGTATGTTAGTAGGAGGTTAGTGTGATGAAGTGTTGGTTATTTGGCATTGTCATGCGCTGTTATCTTAGATGTTTAAGTTAGTAAATGACTAATGTTATTAGCAAAGATATGTATTAATCTATCCCTAAGTCTTCTTATTATAAACTGGCTCGAAAACATGACTTATCAGCAGGGTTTTAAATGCACTATCATTGCATTGAGGTATTAGTGGGGTTTAAGCTATTTTTCGGGTTGTGGAATTGTACTTGGATGGACATTTGGCAGGTAATGAGTTGTGTTCACTACAAGAGATAAGTTTGCATTGAATGAACTTATCGGTGGAAATTCATTGTTGTGTTTGAAGTTTGCCATTAGCTCTGGTTAAGGAGTTGCAGTTGTATATGACTCCATTTCTTTCACCATGTTATGCTGTGGCAGTTTGGGTAAACAGTTGGTTATGGACCCGTGTTACTATTGTATCCTTCATGATAAGTGGCTTGGAATGGAAGGGGTTATCATAGAAAAGTTAAACCCTTCTATTCATGGTCATTTAGGAAGTTGGATGTTTTATATCATTATCTCTGCATTTTGGGCTCTCTTGCACGACATTTTGGTAGTCTGGGAAGCTCACCAGGTAGGGGCTAGCTTTGGCATTTCGGTTTTGGATATCTCCTCACATGAATACCAGGTAGGGGCATCTCTTACCTTAACCTCTATTTCCATTTTATGATTCTGAAAATGTATTAATGGAATGTTGGTTACCACTGTTTGTTAGTCGATGAAATGTGAAGTTTTGTGTTTGTATATTTTGTGAGTTCAGTCATGAATCGGTCTTTTTCTTTCTTGGATGGGTTAATAAGTTAATCTAGTTACTAAATGTTGTGATTAGTGGGGAAAGTTGGAAACAAATGACTCTTTAGTAAGTGTTTGGTTTTAGTGTGGTATTAAATACATGTCCTTAATATGCTATTTTTGAGCATAACGTATTAAGGGATTTTCTCTGTTCTCAGTTTGGATTTGGCAGTGTTTTAGTTAAGTCTGTGCCGAACTATGGAATATAGTTATGCAGATGTTATATGGTTATTTCCTTGTGTGTTTTTGGTGTCGATGTTTACTTGTTTTGGATAGTGTTAAGGGAGTTAGTCGGGTTTGAGAATCAGCATATTAATACAGTATGGAACCAGCATGAGTTTTCTTGTTAAAAACTTCTTTCGATCTTCTTGCACTGTACCTATTGTTAGGAGCACTATAGCATCATAATGTATTTAGTTTGTATAGACTTGGTTATAAGGTGGAATCAGGTTTTTCTACCACAGTCATTAACTGAAGTTGGTATCGATGTTTTCTTTGAGCTGTATTGTGGAAATTGGGATTAGTGGTATTCATAATGTTATCTGTTACCTGTCATATTTTGTATTTACACTTGCAACATAGGTGTGGAATTGAAGTATTTTTTTGGGTGTATTTCTTTAATTTTTTGGTGTCGATGTTTTGTCAAATGGGTGTTTTTCACTGTATGTATCAGTCAATAGAGAAATGTGTATACCTTTGGTTATATCAGAACTTGATTGTGAGCTTTATGTATCTTCAGTAATTAACACCAGTGTGTATTACAGTTGTAACGACATTTGGATATGTTAAGGGATTTATAGGAAATTCAATTACTATCTTGTTCAGACAGTAAGGAAAAACACTTTGGTATTTTGTTTAAAGGTAGAAGTCGGTTATTATTGTTATACTGTCATTATTTTATGTATTCGGCAGATTCAGTAGTATAATAAGGTTGATGTATTCTATGACAGAACTAAGACAATTTGAATGGTTTTTCCTATTGCATACTTATGGACTTAAACTATTAATTACAAGTTCATGCAATTAGATATATAAATATATATACCTGCTGGGATATGTATATATATACACAAGCCGTGGTGTATACATGTACATATGCCAACATGTATATAATAGATGTTATGATTGTCATTCTAAAGTATTAATGACAAGTTTATATAATTATATATACATACATATATATATATATATATATACCTGCTGGGATATGTATATGTATACACAAGCCGTGGTGTATACATGTACATACGCCAACATGTATATAAATGGTATAAACTTGTAATTAATAGAGTAGGATGTATGGCCAATTAGTTTAATAATTCAGTTATGGCAAACTAGTATGTTTGTTAAAAGCGAAGGGTGTTGTGTTGATTCAGTTGATATATGATTATGTTAGTTCTCTTCTTTTCAATGGAATCATGAAATTGATATGGACATTTTATTGTACATTTTCAGATTTAATGTTAAGTTAATGTGGAGATTATTTTGATTGGATTTGTGATGGAGAAAGAACTGTTATCTTTTCATCTTTTGAGAAACATCATGTTTATGAATGTATGTTAAGGAATATGGTAACATGGTTTTATAATGGATTTCTGATTGTTGTTTCAATTTTGTAAATTGATGCATTAGAAATGGGATGTTAGTGAAATTGTGTAATGTAGTTCATTTCACTACTTTCATTAATTGCTAGATCAAGTGATTTTAAGATAATGCAAGTATGATCGTTAGATTGGGGGCTGACACTAGTCTAGTACCTTGTGATGATAGAATTTTTGTCAGTTGTGACTAACACTAGTCTATATCCTTATGAAAAAGAATTTCTATCAATTGTTTAATTAAGTGATAATTATAAATTCAAGGGCTATGGGTTTCAATTAACAAAGATAAAACATTATGGTTTCATCAGACATAATGGATTACTATGAGGTTCCTTACAGATACATAGCGTAGGTCCTTATGTGGACACCCATGAACTATTGGATCATTACTTGTCATTTTCTTTTCGAGTTTATTTCTGTTAGAAAGAAATTTACTGCTTGATGATTTTGGTGTAAAAGAATGGAATTATGTTATTTGGTTTTCAATTTACATCTGTGTTAAATCTGCATAAATGTTATATTATACTGACTTTTATGGTTGCAGATATTTGGAGATGATTCATTTTCTTTATCATTGTGACTGAGCCCTATTTGCTGTTTGCGTTTGTGTTCATTTTGATTTTCAGGTTTTAGATGGATAAATCAATGAGTATGGGACAGTGGATAGCAGTTGTTAAGTTTTATGGGAAATAGATCATTTCATGGTTATTAGTTATCAGATCTATTTGTAGAATGGAATGGTTTTGGAAAGAAGGAAATTTTGTTTTGAGACTTAATCTTTGAATAAAGAGTATTATTATTACTTTGATGTTAATCAATTGTAAACTATAAAGCTCTTAGAAGCAGTTGCTATGATTATATGTAAAAGTTTGTAATTTTGAGAAAAAAAAAATTATTACTGTGGTTTTAAGTGATTTTATTTATGGTTGTTTCTTCTTTAGTATCATCTTTTATCTTTAAGTAGATGACGGGTGTTACAGAACCTGATGACACATCCATATTAGTAAGATTTTGATATGGGAAATGGACTTGCCATGGTCTCATGGGCTCTCTTCTAAAATTATCTTCTTCAAGATCTAAATCAATCTCGAAACCCATCTCTCTAGCTTGTTCATCCTGACCTGTAGGCAATGGACCCTTGTCTTGAAATACAGCCCCTGGGGTATCATAAAATTTATCTTCAAAGCAACCACCATGTGATCTAGAAACTCTGTCATGCAAACCTTCCTCACTTGAGGAAACATGTGGTAATCTACCTCTGGTATTTCTTTTTTCTCTTATGGGAGCACTAGTAGACTCACCATTCCTTCTAATCTAGCTCTTCTTCTCCTATCTAGGAAATTGTTCTAGAGTGACCTCTAGATTTTTTCTAACAAAGGACCTAGTATTCCTTCTCTTGTCTATGATTTACAATATGACACTGGTTCTAACCTCTTGAGTCACCACCCACCTAAGATGGGAAAACCTTTAACTAAGTACAATAGGAAAACAAGAGTGAACTTTGCAACCTTTATCTCCAGACTCTCACTAGTCGAGTCACCATTTTGTTGGGGACTAGGATGGGTAAATCAATGTAGTCAAAAAAAGATTTTGAATATAATAATATAACCCCAACCAGAGATCCTAACATGTATACTACTTCATTGTTGTTCTCCCCAGCAGAGTCACCATTTTGTTGGGAGTTCCCTTTGATCTTTAACTTGTAAATTTATACTTTGATGGATAACTTTAATATAACTTTGACTCTATCACCACTCCAAAGTCTACAAGGAAGAGGGCCAATTAACAAGGATCAACAATGAGATCCTCCTACACTTTGAGCCTTAATGCTCAGGTAGGTGTACCCTTGATTCACTTCTTGAAAGGAATCACTAAATATTATACCAATATACTCTTTACTAACTGATTTAAGGATTTGATCATTTGATTTGTGTGTGTGTGATTGATGATGATGAACTACCTCTAGAGAAGGGATCAGTGCCTTATCCAAGGCAAAGAGTCACTTGATAACGTATATCAACTAAAAGTTAACTCAAACACACATGAACTCAAAGTAAGTTCTTTGCCTATTACTCCCCTCACTCCCAAACATGATCATCAAATTCCAATCTAACAATGAACTCACTAAAATCACCCTAAAGGCTTTAATCTTAACTTTGTTAGGAACTCCGAGCTGATCTCACAATACTCTTTGTTTACCATATGCTAATCCACTTTGTGACCTTAACATATATGAATCCACAATCAGAAAAAGAAGACAATCAGAGACTTGAGATGGGAATTCAAGTGTATTCTCATTAATTTTTAGGATCAATACATTACCAAAACAATAAAATGTTGAAGAAACAAACCCAAAATTCAGGCTCTCCTTGCTCAGTATAATACCATCAACAAGAACCAAGGACCAAAAAAGGTTTTGGAACCCACACTAAGTCAAAAATCCTATAATATATGTGTGTGAGTGATTTACACCTTCATGAAATTACAAGATTAACTAAGAACAACAAGAATTAGAGCAAAATAATCTAACAAATGCACAATTAATCTATCAACATCTCATGGATCTCTAAAATAAAGTGGTAAATGAGGCTCTCAGCTGCAAATCCTCACTAGTGACACTCTAAAGATGAGAATTAAGCTATATGATATACAAATTTAGATCTAATTATCAAATTCTAGCTCTATTTGATAAGAAAATCTCTAAAATGATCAACAATTTAAGCTAAATATCAATGAAAATGCTAAGTGAGTGGTGTGGATGCAAATTGCAAGAGCTTTGCTGCAATTCAAAGATATGGAGTGGATGAATAATGCCTTAAAATGCCTTCTATTTATAAGATTTTCCCAAGGGTAGGGGGTAGAGTGAGATAACCATGGTTATGCTTGGGTAAGGTCAATTGGCTTTGCTTTGTCCCTAAATTGGGGGACAAACATTTAAATGGTTTCAAAAGGCTGGACCATTTCAACAAAAGTGAGTGATTTGTGTCCATTTTGTCTCCTTTTTCCTTTGTTGAGAGAATTTCACATTTATTAATTAATTAAAGTAATTAAATTTAGCCATGAAGGGTAAGAGGTTCATTTTGATTTTTCATTTCAACAACTATGTCATCAATTGAATTTAATCAATTTCTTAGTGTTTTTCCCCTTTTCAAGCCTTATTTAATCATTTAATCATTTAATTGAATTTTCCTTTGATTTGAATTGCCTTTGTTCGATTTATCGATTTTTAGTGCTATTTTGATGACTTGATGCACCTTTTGATTGATTTAAGCCTTTGCCAATTTTCCATGTCTACAAATGCCCCTCTTTGAGTCGATGTGTGAAGAACACCGATTCAAAGATTCCCTTAGTATGATGATCTGATTCAGGTCCTGGTTCTGATATGCCTCTGATCGTTCTGATTGATGTACTTCCTGATGACGATGATGTGCCTCTGATGATGGTGCTGATATGATTCTGATGCCTCTGATATGATATGGGTCCTGATATGATGATAGATCCTGGGTTCACTGATAAAGGTCCTGGGTTGATTGATTGCTGATATGTTGATAGGTTTGACATGATATGATAAATTTGATATGATGATAGATTTGATATGAAACTGATATGTAATGATATCTTGATATGATACTTGATATGATATGATATGATACTGCTATGATATGATACTGATATGATATGATATGCCCCAGTGATAAATGTTTTTGACGTGATGCCCATTTGATACTCTGATGCCCCCTCAGAAATAAAACATATTGAGTCCTTGATTTGGAAGATTTTTAAGTAGTTGGAATATGTTTTGATTTCTGATACCGTTTGAAAGAAATAATCAAGTTTGATTCATGCCCCGATTAATGAAAATGTCCTATGATAGGTTCAAAGTGCATTTTTTTAAGTGTTTATAAGAACCAATTTCACCTTAAATAGGGTAAAACCCCTCATTTTACCATTCATTTGCACCATTCTTTCTTGAGATTTGAGCTCTGATATTAGCCTTTTGGAGACGATGGTGGTCCCACATCGCGAGCATCGGTTTGAGAGAGCGCGCCGGTTCAGTCGGAGAGCGACCGATGGTCCTCCGGTATGTCATTCAAATTTTTCTCATGTCTTTAAAGTTGCATTTATGACCTTATTTAATGCTTTTAAAAATTTTAATTCTGCGTTCGTGAAAAGAAATGTCGCCTCCGTGCATTTTAATATCGCCTGAAAATTTTAAATGTCACCTTTGGTAAATGTTATGTCGCCTCCCTTAGGTATTTTCACGCATTTAGAAAATCTTGTGTCGCCTAAGGAAAATTTAATGTCCGTAGGATTTTAAACATTTTAATCAGGTGTCGCGTGATAATAAGATGTCGCCTACGAAAAATCTTATACCGCCTCCGTGAAATTAAGTCACGCGGATGAATAAAATCACGCGTTTGAACAAAGAAATGTCGCCTCTGGTAAAAGAAATGACGCCAGAAAGAAAAGTCGCGTAACTAAAAAAAATTTGTATTTCAAACTTTTCTAGGATGTCTGATTGCTCGATTGCGTCAACTTGATTGATATCGATCACGTCAATGAATTCAATCGAATGTTTAGTTAGGGTATTCCCTTTGTTTGATTTCAACAACGAATTAAGACATAGGTAACTATAATATCGAAGAATAAGGTTAATCAATCTTCATCACAAATGATAGATCATGGATCTAAATGTCCATTCATTTTATGCTCAAATGCTTAGAGACATAAAACTAGGATCGTCCTTCCTCAATGCTTAGAGTTAGGATTGGTAAGTCTGATAGGTATATTTAAATTGATGACCATGATTGATTGTTTGATTTCCTGATAGTAAGTTACTCATGTGGTTCCCTTGTTTTGATTAAACAGGAGGATGTCCCTGTGCTGTACCTTCGGACTGTACCACACTGGGTGATGGAGCTTAGGACCCAGTTGACTGACGCCGAGAGGCGGGTGATTAGGCGCTGCGGTTTACTGTGCGTACTAGAGCTTCCTCGGTTCCAGATGAACCGAGGTTTGATTACTGCTGTCGCAGAGCATTGGCACTCTGAGACAAACACATTTTGGCTACCACAGGGTGAGATGACTATTACACCGGAGGATGTTTACAGATTGCTACGGATCCTGACTCATGGAGAGATAGTATATTATGACGCAGTCTATGACGGGACCTATTGTCGACGAGTATTCAGAGATCCATCTATTGGTGATGACTGTATCTTATGGCCTCAGTTTGCCTCATTTACTATTTTACCAGCCTTATTAGGTGCTATCATTGGTGGTATTTTATTACCTGATCGGCGAGGTCGCGGATTTTCAGTGGGATGGGGCAGGATTATCGAGGATTTGCTACATCATCTTCGACGCTTTGACTGGGGATCTTGTGTGCTGGCACAGCTTTATCACGATCTTCATGAGGTGGTTTACAGGAGATCAGCCTCATTATCTGCTGGGATTCATATTTTACAGTTGTGGATATGGGAGCACTTACCAGTCAGTCGTCCTATATCAGATCGAGATCGTCCTCTAGGATATCCTTTTGCATGGCAGTATACTGGTATGGTGACACAGCATCACTTGGGTCACTTGGAGTATTGGCGACGACAGATTGATGACATGGATGAGGTCTATTGGAGACCATATGTTGAGGTCGAGGATTGGAGAGAGGATAGCTTGGAGTTACCTTATATGTTTGCTCCTCGATGGATGATCGGCAGGATCGACTCTGTTCTGGAGAGATTCTTGGCAGGGAGAGTATTACGGCAGTTTGGGCGGATTCAGCCTATGCCTCAGGGATCTACAGTATATGCTCATTCTAGTGCAGAGCGTGCTACTTGGGGTCACATGCCTTCATATGATGACGCTATAGAGTAGATATCATTACTGGGTTATATGGATTGGGACATGAGGTTACATATCAGAGATGCCGGAGTCACACAGGAGTATCTAGCTTGGTTGATGGAGCATCCGATGCCTCGCTTTACAGACCTTGCAGAGCCAGTACCTGGGCGAGATGATGATGGTGATGATGTTGGTGGTGGGAGGAGACGCAGAGGTAGACCCCGAGGTAGGGCAGTGATTAGGCTCAGAGGACGAGCGAGAGATGCACCAGTACATGCACCTCCTCCTCCTCCTCGTCCTACAGTAGCACAGAGACAGAGGTTAGATCGTCAGGATCATGTGAGGGCTGCCAGACAGGATCCAGGGACAAGACAGGATACGAGAGCAGGATTACAGCAGACTACTGTGGATGGTCAGGACACAGGTGCACAGTAGATGCCAGCAGCTTTTTCCCGTGATCGGGGAAAAGCTCCTATAGATACAGGTGATCCTCAGAGTACCTATGAGGTTGGAGAGAGCTCTAGTACTACCCAGCTACGAGCAGATGTGGGAGCATTACGGATAGAGGTGTCACAGATGTCATCTATGATCCAGCAGTTGGTATCGGGTTTGGCTCCCTTGGTTCCTCTCCTTGTTGCTATGGTTGGTCAGACACCTCCTCAGCAGCCTCCATCACAGCCTCCTCCACAGCCTCCTCCACAGCCTCCTCCAGGACCTCCTCCCAGTGGTGACGAGAGATGAGCTATGAGTGCTCTTATTGATCATTTATGTACTGATACTGAGATACTTGATATTGTACCATAGTCTTGTGACCTTGATGTCACCTTTCCAGTTGTATTTTGACACTTATTTGACATTGATGCCCCTGTTGATGGGCGATTATAGAGTTGAGTTTTTATGACATCATTGTTATGAGTAGACGTGTGATATGAGAACATTTATGATCTTTCCTGCTTTTACTTGATGATATATGAGATTTCCTTTAGATGCTGCTATATGTGTTTATCTAATGCATTTGTTTTTTTTGGATGGATATTGGCTATGGATGCAACGTATCTTATGTATGATATAGATAAATGGATGCATTTCTTCTTCATGTATGGATGCAGTTTTAATATGTTATTTCTCATGTATGCAATCTGTATGCAAATGTAAATGATTATTTCCTTCTTTTCTTTGATAATATCTATGTAATGATTAATGATATGGAATGAATGCAAAAAGTATAATCTCATATATTTTTATTTTTGTAGAAAAGATGATGTTGAAATGATGTTGTCCTTGTTGATTTAACCCTGTTAATGATGTCATGTACCCCCTTTTTGATGCGAAAATAAAACCCTTGGGAAAAAAATGCACATGCAATTAATCTAACATGAGAATGCATTTAACCTTTTTATGAATGCAGCTAAGTGTCACTAGCTTTTAGCAAATAAATGCCTTGAGGATATATTTTCATCATTGAGCACTTGGGACCGGAAAGTCGATACAATCACCACTGCCCACTGACATGATGATATGAATATCGCTTTTTATTTACTGCTCATATGGTAACCTCCGTTTTTGCTTTCCCATCGGTCTCATCGATACGACTATCACTGATTTCAAAAAAATCATGAGTACGAATACCGATTTTGTCGGATTCTATGTTGCAAGTGGATTTTGTCATTTAGATATGAAGAATCTAAATATCCAAGGTATCCGGTTGCGTAAACAAACAAAGGTTAACTCATTGTTTTATAAGATAATCCTCGATGGTTCTTTGATGACCATGTCTTTAGATGAATTCTCATAAGGCAATGAATTTTCCTCCAAACAGTCACTTCATAGTCAAGAAAAATATCATGTCTCCATCATTGCCAATCTAGTCGAAATATCATTGATGAGCTAAAAAGACTTGATACAAATTGAATGAATGTAAGTAAACAGATTTTTAACCAACTTTTCAAAAGAATCTATCTAAGTGTTTTGCATTGTTTTCTGATTTTCAACAAAATATATTTCCAAGTGTTTGATCATGACATGATTTTTGATTTTTAATCCTGAATAATAAGTCAATTTAGGCTTCAAGGATTTTGTTGTGGTAGTCAACTTTTTTTTGTTATCAATCCAAGGTTTACAAAAATCTGATCTCTCTTCTGAAAATGTTGATCTCTTTCTGCTTGTGACTGAATGTTGTTCATATGAATCCTTTTAAGGTACCCACTTTCCAATCCGTTTATGCTGCACCCAAGTATTTGATGTATCAATTTTGACAACTTTAGGCAATGCAAAGGATGGTGCTACAAACTGTTATTATGACTATGTACAAATGACGGATGCAATAAAGGTTTAGACAAATGGGATGATGAGATGCATTATATACACATGTGACTAGGAAAGAAATGACTTAAGGGAACCAAAAGCGCTTGTTACCAAGTTTTCACTTTTGGGTATTCTCTTTTTTTTGCTACCAAGGCGCCTATTTGCTAGGTTTTCACCAAGGCACTTTTTCTCTTTTTTCCTTTTTTTCATTTTTTTCTTTTTTGCTTTTTTTTTTTTTTCTTTTTTTTTCTTTTTTTTTTGCTTTTCATTATCACCTTGGCGCCTATTTGCTAGGTTTTCACCAAGAGATAGTTTTTCAAATGTTTTTGCTTTCTTCAGGCTCAATTTTCCACTGTTTTTGATCTTTCTTCTTTTCCAATGTTTTTGGATTTTCCATTTTCAATTATTTTTGGTATTTTCCATTTTCAATTATGTACAATAATTATGATGCTCTCTCATCTGATACTCTTTATACTCTTTCATCTATTTTAGGTGTAGAATCTCTTCAAATGAATGCTATTTATGGGTTCTTGTAATTCTTCGCCATTACAATCTGATAACTTATATGTTCCAGTTCCAAAGGATGATGCTATCACAAATGGGCCTATCCAATTAGCTTCCCACTTTCCCTTCTTTTCCCTTTCAACTTGATTTTTGGGGTTTTCTCTTAATACCAAGTCTCCTACTTGAAAAGTTCTTGGTTTGATGTGTTTGTTGTAATTGTGTGCAATCCTGTTTTGATAACCTTTTAAATGCTCATAAGCTTGAGTCTGATGTTCCTCTAACAATTCCAATTGTTGTAGTCTGGCAATCCTATAATCCTCATCAGTGATCAATCCTCTTAATGAAACCCGTAGAGATGGAATTTCAACTTCTAATGGTAGAACTGCTTCGGTTCCATAGACTAAAGAGAATGGGGTGGCTCCTGTAGGTGTTCTGATACTAGTTCTGTAAGCCCATAGTGCAGGATTTATTTGCACGTGCCAATCTCTTCCTGATTTGTTAACTGATCTTTTTAATATTTTGAGGATATTTTTGTTTGTTGCCTCAGCTTGTCCATTGCCTTGTGGATAATAAATGGATGATGAATGATGTGTAATGTGAAATGTCATGCAAAGTTCATCAATATCCTGATTTTTGAATTGTTTCCCATTATCCGTGATAATGGCATGTGGAATACCATAGCGGCAAATTATGTGGTTCAAAATGAACATTGAAATTTGTTTGCCGGTTGCTGTTATTAATGGAACTGCTTCCACCCATTTGGTGAAGTATTCTATTGCTATGATGATATATTTGTGTCCGTTTGAAGATGGAGGATATATGATCCCAATCAAGTCAAAACCCCATTGATAAAAAGGCCATGGTGTAATGAATGGGTGTAATTCTTGAGCCGGTGCATGTATCATATTACCATGATATTGACATTTGCTGCATGTCTTCACAAATTGACAAGCATCCTTTTCTAATGTTGTCCAAAAGTACCCTAGACGAAGGATTTTCTTAGCTAGATTAAAACCGCTTGAGTGTGACCCACAAATGCCTTCGTGGACCTCGCGTAAAGCTAACTTAGACTCTTCTTCCTCTAGACATCTAAGTAACGTCCCATCAAGACCCTTACGATACAATGTGTCTGAAAGGATTAGGTAACGGGCAGCTTGGCGTATGAAGTTACGTTTTTGGGCATGAGTTTGGTCTATGGGGAGTACTTGGTCTTTAAGGTAAGTATAGATGGGTCCATACCAAGGAGAGTCATGTCCATGTAAAAGAGCAACAATTTGGGTGTCAGGAAGGTTAAATGCCAGTTTTACCAACTCTTCCACCAAGAACTCATACTTCTCATGTTGATCTGGTTTTTGTAACAATGAAGCCAAGGTAGCCATGGCATCTGCTGCTCTATTCTTTTCTCTTGGAATCTGTTCAAATGTGATCAAAGCAAAGTACTTCTTCCATCCATCAATCAAGGTTTTATATTTCATCAATGTGATGTCCTTGGTATTGTATTCATTATTAACCTGATTGATTATAAGTTGGGAATCTCCATACACTTGTAATTCTGCAATACTCCATTCTAAAGCCATTTTGATGCCAATGACTAATGCCTCATATTCCGCTATATTATTGGTGCATGGAAATAAGAGTTTATAAGACTTTGGAATGGTGTATCCTTGAGGAGTAACCAATAATATACCTGCTCCAGAACCTCCTTGTGTGTAAGATCCATCAAAATATAACTTCCATGTCTTTGCTTCTATGTTGACAATTTCTGCATCTGAAAATTCAATTTGCATGGTTTGTGTAGACTCCATTGGGTTATCTGCTAAGTGATCTGCTATCACTTGTCCTTTAATTGCTCTTCTATCAATGTATTCAATGTCAAATTCACTTAGGATCATGACCCATTTTGCTATTCTACCTGTTAAGGCAGTTTTACTTAGTAAGTACTTGAGAGGATCAATCTTGGCAATTAATTTGATCTTATGCATCAACATATAATGTCTTAGTTTTTGAGATGCAAAAACCACTGCTAGACATGCTCTTTCCATGAATGAATAATTGAGTTCATATTTTATTAAGGTTCTACTAAGATAGTAGATTGCCCTTTCTTTTCCTTGCTCATCTTCTTGTGCCAACAATATGCCTAGAGACCTTTCTGTGGCTGATATGTATAACAACAGTTCTTTACCTTTGATAGGTGACATAAGAATAGGTGGGTTTATCAAATAAGTCTTCAAAGTAGCAAAGGCCTTATCACATTCCTCATCCCACATAAATGTAGTGTCCTTGTGTAACAATCTGGTGAAGGAGTGACACTTTTCTGCTAATTGAGAGATAAATCTCCTTATTGATTGAATCTTTCCTTGGAGTGACCTCATTTGGCTAATATTTCTTGGAATCTCCATTTCTAGAATTGCTTGTACTTTTTCAGGATCAACTTCAATGCCTTTTGCTGACACTATATAACCCAATAACTTGCCGGATTGGACACCAAAGGCACACTTCTTTGGGTTTAGTCTAACTTTGAATTGTTCTAACCGAATGAATATTTTTCTTAGGATTTGTAAATGCTCTTCTCTATTGTGGGATTTTGCTAGAATGTCATCCACATAATCTTCTAAAAAAGTATGCATCATGTCATGGAAAATAGTTGTCATGGCCCTTTGATATGTAGCTCCAGCATTTTTTAAACCGAAGGGCATAACATTCCAACAAAAGGTACCCCAAGGGCAAGTAAATGCTGTCTTTTCTTGGTCTTCGGGAGCAATCTTGATTTGGTTGTAGCCACTAAATCCATCCATTAATGAGTACATTGTGTGACCTGCTGTCAAATCCACTATGGTATCAATGCTTGGCAATGGGAAGTCATCTTTGGGACATGCAAGGTTTAAATCTCTGAAATCCGTACACACACGGATAGATTTATCATGTTTAGTATCTGGCACAATGTTAGAGATCCAATCAGCATATGCTATTGTTCTTATGAATCCCACCTTTAACAATTTTTCCAATTCTGCCTTGACTAGAAGAGCCACATGTGGGTGCATTTTCCTTAGTTTTTGCTTCACAGGTTTAACTCCGGGTCTAACATTCAGATGATGCATTATGAAATCAGGATCCAATCCAGGCATATCGGCATATGACCATGCAAAATTTACTTGTTGTTCTTGGAAGAATTGATAAAGTCCTCTCTTTCAATAGATGTAAGTGATGCAGCCAAGTGTACAACCTTTGGCTCTAGTTCCGTGCCAATGTTAACTTTTTCTGTTGGTTCTATAAGAATAGATGACCGTTCTTCTTCATGTTCAGGCAAAGTATCCAATCTCTCTTCTAATGGTGCCACAATTGGGTTTTCACCAAAAGAAACGTCTTTTATTTTCATTGTTTTTGGTTCTAATGGTGCCACAGTTGGGTTTTCACCAATAGAACTTTTCATTTTTTTATTTTTTTTTATTTTTTCTTTTTTTTGACTAAGAGATTGGACCCTTGCTGTTGTCATCATGTCCGTATTGAGTTCGTTGGTGAAAGAGGGTTCAACCGCATTGGGGTATTGGTTTGTGGCTTGGTCATTTGGGAAGTAAAGTAAGTCATGTGGTTCAGTTTGATCCCAATCAATGAGGTCTGGATGTATCAAAATTAAGGAATTATTGGATAAGGTATTAGCAATAGGATTTATGGACATGACTTCGTTTGAGGGTTCATACATTGTATCGTTTAGGTCTATGATGTGGGCTTCCTCAAGATGATCCATGGAAGCAGGGTCAAAGTCCCCTTCGCTTGAATCCTCGTCGACCTCTACGGGAAATAATGTGGGAAAAGCCACAAGCGGGTTAAAACTAACGTTTGAATTTCCCTCCTCTGAAGGTGTCCAAAATGTTTCTATCCATGCTCCACTACTAGATGCTTGTTCTATATTAGGCCTTTGAATAGAAGATTCTTCATTAATTGGAGCATTTTGTTTTGGGATTTTTGCATAAGTATGTATAACAATGACTTCTTTATCTTGACATGACTCATCTGATAAAGTATCCCATTCATAATCCCTAGAATCATCACTATCTCCTTCGGATTCTAATGCATTTATTTGAGGATGAAAATCATGCATTGGACTTGAACTTTCTCCCTTATGTTGAAAACCTACTCCGGATTTTTCATGACTTGCCCTCCAAACAGGTTCAATAGGTTCTAATAATCCTCTATTTCTTTGGCCTAGGGGTCCTCTTCCTTTGTATCCCATCTTTTGCATAATATCAAATCCTTTCCCATATTGTTCTGTTTGTATATTAACATGCTGAATTCTTTCCATGGGAGTGTCTAGGGTACCATCCTCATCATGATAAAGCCATTGAAGGACATCATCCTCTTCCTTATCCCATGTTGCTTTGCTATCTTCCCTCACAAAATAAGAATTATACTTATGTGGAAGATGTTCTTTTGAGGGTTTTCCATGTGATTTAGGAGACATGGGCATGTCAAATAGAGAAACTGAATATTCTCCTACCCCTTTTGAACTAATCTTGCATTGTTTGTCAAATTTGTTCATCATCTCACTCATGTATTGGTAATGATCTGCTTTAGCTTGTTCTTTTTCCTCTTTAGTAGGTTTGTAGATCACTGTTTCCAATTTAGGTGCCACACATGGACTTTCCATCACATTTGGACCCTCGTAGCTCACTTTTTCCTTGCCCTTAGTTGATGTAGTTGAGCTAGCTTGAAGAGGATTTTGTGCATCTTCATTGGTGATTCTTGGAACAACTCCTTCACGATTATGTGGAATGTATAATTCATGCAAGGGTTTGAGTGCATTACAATATTGAAATGGATTTGAGTCTCCTCCAATTGTGATTTCTTCACCCATGTATGGGAACTTGATGCATTGGTGGTATGTGGAGGGGACAGCTTGCATCTCATGAATCCAAGGTCTTCCCAATAAAATGTTATAGGTTAATTTCATGTCCAACACTTGACATTTGGTTTCCTTCTTAACTGGTCCCACTTGGATGGGCAACACAATCATGCCTTTAGAAGCTCTTTCAGCCTCATCATAAGCTTTGATGGTGATTTTCTTTGTAGGGTCAATGCAAGACTCGGATAAACCTAAGGATTTTACAAGACTCAATGTGCATATGTTAAGGCCAGCCCCTCCATCAATAAGGGCTCTTTTGACTCTATGCCTTTTGATCAAAACCTCTATATGTAATGGCAAATTTTGAGGATGAGTTATAGACATGTCATCTTGATCTGAAAATGAAAGACAATGAGGAGCCACAAGATGTCCTACCATATTTTGAAACTTTTCTTCCCCTAAGGTAGTAGAAACATGTGTTTCTTCCAAAGCTTTTTCCAAAATCTCTTTATGATTTGGTGACAACTTCAATAACTCTAAGATTGAGATTTGTGCTGGAGTACGTTGCAATTGGTCTACCAAACTATAAGGTCTTGCTGCTGTATGAGATTGTTTGACCACAATGTTGGATGGTGGGATATTGGTGTTTTGAGTGACTATCCCTTGTAAAGTCATTCTAGAATTCTGCCCTCTTGTAATGACATTTGCTGCTTCTTTTTGAGGCTGTTCATTAATGATGATAGCATTAACAATATGATCATATGATGGCGCAAAGTTGAGATTATTGGCACTTTGTTTCTTGCCATTTGATGACTCACCTTTATCATGTTTGTAAAAAGGTTGTTTGAAGGCTGTATGATCTTCATTATTTTGGGGTCCATCAACAGTGATTATGTTATTATCTATCAAGTCTTGCACCACATTCTTTAATTGTAAACATTCATTTGTAGGGTGCCCCCGAATCCTATGATATTCACAATGATGCTTAGCATTCCACCAACCCGGCTTGTGGTCTGGTTCATAAGGTTTAATAGCGGGTAATGTAATAACATTGTTAGCTATGAGAGTCTTTAATGCAGTTTCAAGTGATTCTCCCAAGGGTGTAAAGTGTCTTGCAGGAGTGGGTTTCAAATACTTATCATACTTGCTGTTTTGATCTTTGTTTCCTTGATTATTCTTATTGGCATTGTTGTTGTTGTTGGAAGGTGCATTATATGCTTGATTAGCATTATTCACTTGATTTGGTGTCTTTGTAAGGGCAAATGGAATCACCTTCAAGTTGCTAGATTCCACTACACCATCATTAACAATACCTTTGTTGTTATTCCTTGCAGCATAATGGCTATTGTTGTTGTACCAACTTTTATTTGGATTTTTGTTATTGTTGGTATTGTTGTTGTTGGAGTTAGAGTTATTCTTATTTTCCTTGTGCAATTTCAACTCTCCACTCTTAATCAACACTTCTTCCATTGTAATTCCGTTATCAATTAGATCTTGAAAGGTTTTGGGACATTGCATCCTTAGTCTATAATTCAGCTCGCTTCTCAAACCGTTAATAAAGATATCCATTTTTTCTTTCTCCGGTACACTTCTTGGATATCTAGCAAATGCAGTCCTCCATCTTTGCAAGAATGTGAGAAAGGCTTCTCCATCTTGTTGCTTCGTGTTACATAACGTTATCATGGTGACCTCATGTTTGATGTTATAAGAGTAATGAGTCACGAATTTAGATGCTAACTCTTCAAAGGATTTTATGCCGGATGGTAGTTTTGAAAACCAATCCATGGCTGTTCCTCCCAAGCTTCTTGGGAATAGTCTCATTAAATAGGTTGATTCATGCATGAATTCAAGACTCAATGCACAAAACCCCCGAAGATGATCATGTGGGTCAGATGTTCCTTCATATCTCTCATATTTAGGAAATGTTACATTAATGGGAAAAGGCACCATGACCAAACTCTTATCAAATGGAAAAGGACATAATGTTTCAATAGAGAAAGGCTTAGGAGCCCCATTTTGTTTCAAATTGTCAATTTCCATTTGTAATGCCTTGAATTGTTTCCTCATTGCTTCCATAGGGTCTTCTATTTCCTTGGGCTTCAATTGTTCTATGTCAAAATCTTTAGGTAGCTTTACCCCCGTTTGTATTAAGTCCATGAAGTGTTTTTCTTTATCCATAAGCATGGTCTTTTTCATTAGTTCTATGAAATAAGGACATTGTCTTGCCTCTAATGCTCTTTCAATCGTGGCTTCTTCTGCAGTTGGGGGTAAGTTTGTATTATGAGGAGGCAATAAGTTGTTGCCTTGTGAATTTGCCTCTTGAGAATTAGGATCTCTTCCTCCATTATTAGAATTTCCTTGATTGTTGTTAAGATCCATACCTCCATTCATGTTGTTCCCTTGGTTGTTATTGGGATCTATGCCCCCATTCATGTTGTTCCCTTGGTTAGTGGGATCGATATTTCCTAGGGTACCACTAAACATGTTGTTAATGTCCTTTGCCTTAGTGGGATTTTCAGTCACTTGTGAAGTAATGAAAGTGTTCTTTGGAAATGGGAGCTCTTCTCCGTTGTAGGTCCCGTCTGTTTGTAATGCTTTCCTTATAGAGAATGACCTTGTAATAACAGGCATGAACAAACTTTAAGGGTATGTTGACTTTCTTCTCTTGATAAGCTGTTTTTGGAATAAGGTAAAAGTTTTTGATCAATTTTAAATGGTTTAAAATTTTAATGGTGTTTTGATCAATAACTTTGGAATATCTTGTTTGAAAATAAAAACAATCTCAACACACACATCAATTGGGTACCATATCCCTAGAATGCTCTAATGTGTATATTTTTGAACGTTTTCACAGGTTTAACACAAGAATAGCTTCCACACAATCTACCTAGCACATAATTGGTTCGTAAACATGGCTCTAATAGGTAGTTTTGCTATTTTACCGTTATGTAGTAAGTTTTCCGTTCAAAAGAGATCTTAGCTTTTCATCCCCCAACTATGTTAAGGGGCTTCCCACACGCACAAAAGCATGATTTTGCGCAATCCGTTAGGACTACTAGAGGAAGTTCGAAAGAGCTAAAATCCTTTTGTCATGTACCCCATTAAGGATACCCACGTTTCATTTTATAGTGGGTCGGATTCTCGCGGCAAAAGCAAGTGTATCCCACTTTGGGCTGTCCCTCTCACCGGCCCTTCTAAGGCAATCTCGGGAGGCGAGCCCACTAAGTTTTAAACATATTCATTGAAAAGCATGAAAAATGGATTTGGTAGAGCAAGTTTGGGAATTTGATTCACTCAAAGAGTGAAGAGCATATCCCTATTGCTTTTCCCTTATCCCAAACACTCACAATCAAATTTGGTTCTTTTTCAACCCCGTGACAAAGGGGTTCTTAGAATTGAAGTGTTTATTTTTTTCCTTTTATGATTAAACTATGTTTTGAACTTTGAAATGCCACAATTTAAGGGAAGTGCAAGCTTGATGAGAAAAATACCTCAAACGATGCTAGCAAAGGCTAGGCGCATTTTTAAGTAGTAGATTTTTGTTTTCTCTCCAAATCCTTCTCTTACCTTGGCAAAATGTTCCCTCCACCAACAAGTTAGTCAGCACAACACAAACAAAGTGAGGGGAAACCAAAATCAAAGCTAAAAATGATATAATTGATTATGCTTTTGATTCTTTTTTTACCAAAATACTTGCAAAATTCTTACAAATTTAAGGACTAAATTCCCAATTCAATGAAACATATTTTCGTTTGTAAGCATCTACAACAGCAATGTATTTGGCATGTAATTCTACTTCTTTCTCTAAATTATTATTGAGAACAAAGGTAGAATGTACCCGGTTTTCTTTCCTTATCCTCTTAGAGATCAATTTCTCCTCTAAGTTGTATCTTCTCTCTGGTTTTTGCACTTTCTTATGACAGACCATGCTCCTGATACAAAAAAAATGACAGTAAAGTTAGCATACAGTCCTTATTTTGACAAAATAGTGAAAATACTGTCAGGCGACATTGTCCAGACTACAGGCGAGATTAAATTTAACAAAGGCGTGACTACTTTAACCGCGAGCGTCACCAAAAGGGACTCAAGCGAGATTAAAATAGACAAGCGCGATATTAAATTTATCAAACGCGTGAAATCTTTATTACAGGCGACAACAGTAATTACACTAACAGAAAAATAGATGCTATACCAGGCGACATTTCTTTTGCCAAAGGCGATATCTAATTTAACAAAGACGTAATTACTTTAACCGCGAGCGTCACCAAAAGGGGCTCAAGCGAGATTAAAATGATTACGTGCGATATCAAATTAAATGAACGCGCAAACTGTTTATCCAAAAGCGACAAAGTAATTCAGCTAAGCGACATCTTATTAAAAGAAAGCGACATTTAAAATAATAAGAGCGACAAATAAAAAGCAAAGTGTAGTAAACTCCCTTTACACCAGGCATGAACTAATTCTTCGGCCGCGGCTTTTAATTCGTTGTAGGCGACATTCAAATAGCCAAAGGCATCATATCTTTCTGCTTCAGGCGATAATGTAATGTCCGCAGGCGTGATTTCTTTATTCAGAAGCGTGACTCTGCTGGTAAGAAGCGCGAGCGTTCAAACTCCAGGCGACATCTAAATTTGCGCGAGCGACATCTCTTTACTGTAGGCATGATTTCTTTACTGGTAGGCGTGATTTCTTTCCTGTAACCTGCAAACAGTGAGCAAAATCATACAATTCTAGCCTAAATTTTGCAAATAACGTGGAAATTTTGATAAATTTGAGGCGTAGAGCCCCACGGTGGGCGCCATTTGTGTGTGAGTGATTTACACCTTCATGAAATTACAAGATTAACTAAGAACAACAAGAATTAGAGCAAAATAATCTAACAAATGCACAATTAATCTATCAACATCTCATGGATCTCTAAAATAAAGTGGTAAATGAGGCTCTCAGCTGCAAATCCTCACTAGTGACACTCTAAAGATGAGAATTAAGCTATATGATATACAAATTTAGATCTAATTATCAAATTCTAGCTCTATTTGATAAGAAAATCTCTAAAATGATCAACAATTTAAGCTAAATATCAATGAAAATGCTAAGTGAGTGGTGTGGATGCAAATTGCAAGAGCTTTGCTGCAATTCAAAGATATGGAGTGGATGAATAATGCCTTAAAATGCCTTCTATTTATAAGATTTTCCCAAGGGTAGGGGGTAGAGTGAGATAACCATGGTTATGCTTGGGTAAGGTCAATTGGCTTTGCTTTGTCCCTAAATTGGGGGACAAACATTTAAATGGTTTCAAAAGGCTGGACCATTTCAACAAAAGTGAGTGATTTGTGTCCATTTTGTCTCCTTTTTCCTTTGTTGAGAGAATTTCACATTTATTAATTAATTAAAGTAATTAAATTTAGCCATGAAGGGTAAGAGGTTCATTTTGATTTTTCATTTCAACAACTATGTCATCAATTGAATTTAATCAATTTCTTAGTGTTTTTCCCCTTTTCAAGCCTTATTTAATCATTTAATCATTTAATTGAATTTTCCTTTGATTTGAATTGCCTTTGTTCGATTTATCAATTTTTAGTGCTATTTTGATGACTTGATGCACCTTTTGATTGATTTAAGCCTTTGCCAATTTTCCATGTCTACAATATATACCACCACTAGTCACCTTGGAATCCTCAAAGAGGATGCATCAAGCTTCAGGTGACTAGGGTTAGAGTTTCAACCACCCAACCAATGAGAAATGGTCACAAATTTAAATGCAGGGGATGAAAACCAGTCGACCATGCCTAAGAAAGATTTGCACTTATGATAAATCCCTGGGAAAGTATTGCAAATCATGAAAATTTAAATTTGTCAACCTGTTTGGCCACCTGCAGCATGCCTCAAGCACAAAACCACATAGTACAGACCCCTACAGACGATCATGGCACACCCTGGACCACACTGCAATAGCAAGTGCCACCAAAAAAATCAAATCTGGTCGTAAAAGCATTCAATTCTAGTCCTTTCTATGACTAGAAACCTTTCAAAAATTCAAATTTGAAAAACAAGAGCTACTTATGCTGCTTGCAGTAAATCGACAGTCGATATTTTAATCTGAGCCAACTTTAAGTCCTAATTGTTAGATCTCTCCTTTTTCACAGTCTTTAAGTCTTAACTCAATTGGATACCTTAGGTTAACTCCTAGTGACATGTGACAAGGCATTTTCTTGTTCACAAAAAGAAAACCTTAACCCATCTCTAACTCCATAACCTAGTGACAAAAAGGAAAACATTTGACCTTGGTCCCATGTTTAGCGAACTCGCGACAAAAGGTTAGTGCCTATTCACCAAATGTTTCACCTTTCCACCAATTCATTTAGCTATTATGTGAACACTTGTTCACTAGATCACTAGTTGATTTAGAATATCACCACTTTATTGCGTGAATGAGTGAGGCCTTTGAAAATTTGTCAAGCTGCTAAACACGTTATCAAAACTGCTAAGACCCTTGATAACCCTAGGCCCACCTGAAAACTTGCCACATGTCACTACATCATTTTCTACAATCTCTCAGTCATCACTGACAAAGGACCCACCACAAAGCTTCCCCTTTAGTGAAGATCGATGGCTATCGCTACACCACTGACTTGTCCATTGTGCAACTCCAATCAATGGTATCATGACGACCGTTAGATCCTACAACATATTAACTCCTCTGAGATTGGTGGACCCACTAAAAAGTCCAACTCAGCACACCTAGACCAATGAGAACACACCCAAGTCAGCACCACCTGCTAGAGGACCCACCCTTGTCAGCCATCTAAGAAAAGAAAGATTGACGGCCAGTGTAAGATCTCAAACCTCTGACATATATCATGAAAACTTATGCCTGTTGTTGATCCTCTGTAGATGTCAGGACCCTCTGACAAGCTGGAAACTAGGTCCCACTAACAACTACCAACACACTAAATCATGGACCAGTCAAAAACTGTCAACTGTGCCTACATGTTATTTTGGACCCACCTTTATCTCTGACATGAACACCTAGAGGATCAAACAAATGGAAAAAGATCTGAAGCCCTCAAAAAATTCTATGCACTTACATGCCAGCTATTGATCTAGAATCTTAGCTGATACCATAGAGCATGACCCCAATGTGTTGCATAGGATACATGAATGAATCAGGGACCACCACATCATAGAATCTGATAGATGAACATACAATTTCCTCATTCATTCTAACAACCTTGCCACTTCACTATTTCCTTCAGCCAATAGGGAGATGCTAAGTGTGCTTACCTAGTAGTGGACCCATCTACAGAGAAAGGCAACATCATGTAAGAGAATCAATGGTCGTCGCAAAAGTGCAAGCCTCTGACAAAACCGTTGCACTTTAGCGACAACTATTGGATCAAGATGGTGTCAAAGCTGGGCCTAGGAAAAAATTAAGCCAGAACATTAGAAAGAATTAAAACATAGGAATTAGGCTTTTGGGAAAAAAAAAAATTAGGCACAGAGGACTATAGGAAAATTAAAAGCCGTCGGGGGAGAAACTTAGGAAAAATTAACAGCTGACCCCACAAGGTGATAAAATATCAAAGCACATGCGCTAAAAGGATTTTAAGTGGCCTAGAAAAGTAACATTAAAATAGAACAGGGCCATGGCTTTACAAAGGGTTTTTACACCAATGGCTAGTTTTTCAAAAATTTGAATTAAGGGCTTGAGGCAGAGACCTAAAATCAACTGCAGAGACCAGAAGAAAAATACTACAGTCACAAAAATTTTTGCACGTGCTAACACTTTCCACTTATTGTTGGGCAGACCATGGCAATATAACTGAGATGCAGTCTACCATGGGAAAAAGAACATTTACACCTTCAAGAAGAATGGTGTCACTTACAAAATCCAATCACTTATGGAAGAAGGAGCTACAACCTCAAGGGACACTAATGTTCATTTGATGAGTGGTAAGGATTTCTTGCATGAACTCAAGGAAGAGGAAGGATTTGGTGTAGCTATAGTAATTAAAACCAAGAAGAAGACCAACTCTCAACAAACCACTATACCATAAGAAGTAAGGGATTTACTGGATTAGTTTAAGGATATTACTAGTGATGGGACATGAAATACTTTTCCTTGTCAAAGAGAAATCAACCATCAAATAGATTTCATACTAGGAGCTTCTTTTCCCAAAAAGGAAGCATATAAGATGACACCTGACAAGAATAAGGAGATTGCAAAGTAGATCTAGGAGCCACTTGATCAAGGGTTTACTAGAAAGAGCATCAGTTCATGTGTTGTTCCAGTGATCTTGGCACCAAAGAAAGGAGGTAAATGGAGATTAAGCACTAATTATAGGGAAATAAATAGGATAGCTATTAGGTATAGATTTCCTATCCCTAGAATAGAAGACCTTATGGATTGTCTTGGGGGGTCTAAATACTTCAATAAAATTGAGCTTAAAAGTGGGTATCACCAAATTAGGATAAATGAGGGGGATGAATGGAAGTCAGATTTTAAAACTATAGAAGGTCTTTATAAATGGTTGCTCATGCCCTTTGGACTCACAAATGAACCTACTACATTCATGAGATTAATGAATGAATTTCTAAAATATTACATAGGAAGGTTTGTGGTGGTATACTTAGATGATATCCTTATCTTTAGTAAGACCCAAGAGGAACACATTAACCTATAAAAGAGTGAATTCTTAAAGGAAGAGTTAGTTTACCTAGGCTTTGTAGTCTCCCAAGGTGACTCAAAAATGGACCCAAGAAAATTAGAAGCCATTCTATGTTGGCCCACTCCTAAAAAAGAAACAAAAGTGCAGAGTTCTCATGGGTTAGCTTAGTTTTATAGGAAGTTTATAATGGGTTTTAGTGAGATATATGCACCCTTACTTGATACAATAAAAGGAGGAGTCAAAACCATGTTTTAATTGAACAAGGAAGCTCAAGAAGGATTTGACAAATTAAAACAAAGTGTGGAAACATAACCCATCCTAGTCTTATGAAGTTTTGACAAGCTATTCATAGTGGAATGTGATGCAAGAAACATAGAAGTGGGAGAAGTCCTTAACCAAGAAGGAAGGTTGATTTCATTTTTTAGTGAAAGGTTGAATGAAGCTAAGTCAAGGTACTCTTCATATGATTTATAACTCTATGCATTGATTCAAGATCTTAAGAAATGGAGGTACTACCTATTGCCTAAGGAGTTTTTAGTTTATACAGATAACCAAGCACTAAGATATATCAACAGATAAGAAAAGGTAACTCATAGACACATCAAGTGGATGGAGTTTCTCCATGCCTATACCTTTACTATTAAGCAAAAGAAAGGTCTAAACAATAAAGTAGTAGATGCACTTAGCCAAATTTTCCTGAATGTCCAAGACATTCAACTTCAAAGCATTAGCCTAGAAGGATTCAAGTAACTTTGCAAATAAGATGAAGACTTCTCAAGGGCATATAAGGTATGTGATCATTTTGAAAATCACTTTCATATTGAATTTGTTGACTATACCTTGCAAAATCTCTTGTTATTTAAGGGTAACTAGATATGTGTACCCAAGGGGTGAACGAGGGAATACTTTATACAAGAGAAACACAATGCGAGCATTAGTGGACACTTTGGTTTGAAAAAGACATTGGACTTAGTGCAAAGGGTTTACTATTGGCCCAAGATGCCACAAGATTTTAGGAAGTATGTAGAGTAGTGTATAGTTTGCCAAAAAGATAATGTCACATCTTCCAATTTAGGGTTATATCAACCTTTACCAATTCCCAATAAACCATGGGAGTGTCTTAAGATCATTTTTTGTAGTAGGTGTACCAAGGACATCTACTGGTTTTGATAGTGTCTTTGTGGTAGTTGATAGATTTAGTAAGATGAGCCACTCCAAAAAGGAATTTCCAACAACATACAAATGAGAATGGTAGGACCGTGCAAATTCCTAGCAAGGTATGACCCCAATGTATAAAAGATAGGCTTACTAAATGAGCTAGCCATATCTCCTTTATTTGATGTCCAAGCTCTGATTAAATATAGGAGTCATGAAGTCAAAGAAGAGGAACACATAACTAATGTAACTACTTATGTCAAGGACCTCAAGTTACCTATACCATTGAATCCTCAAGCTCAGAGGATACTAGACTCAAGGGTCAAGAAAAAGATAAGACATGGAGTCTACATGGAATGCCACATCAAGTGGATGAAATAACCTGAATAAGAGGCTACTTAGGTAGAAGAGAATAGTTTCAAAAATATGGGGATTGATTTAGACCTTCTAACCACTAATGACTCCTGACTTCTTGTTGCAGGATGGAAATGGTGTAGGAGCACCTAGGGTGTTTAGGCTACCCTAGTTTAAACATTTTGGCTTGTAGTGACCTTAGTAGAGTAACTATGTAATAAGGAGTAGGAAGAGACCCAAGTGAGTGAGTGAATCCTATCAAGTCCTATGAAGGTTGATTGAGAGTCAAGGAATATCTTCTATAGGCTTGATTAGTCTTAGAATTTTATTTTTCTAGTTGCTAATGTAAAATTCTAGTTGGTCCAAGACTACGTTGAATTTTTAAAATGAGGGAATAAAAAAGAAAAATGGTTTCATAGAGTTTGATCCCCCATTGAGGTCATCTAGGACTCATTGGAGGGAACTCATCAAGCTTGGAAAGAAAAGTTGTCAAAGTTGTCAATGACAACTTTGACACTTTTTAAAGTTGTCATGACAACAATTGTCAAAATGCCTCTTGAAGGCTAAAAGTAGTTAGGAATCCATTTGTACAATTTTTCCCAATCCCTCTAACCTAATTAAGTATTTTTCTAGCTAGAGATGAGGGTTAGCATGTTTTGTAACTTATGGTTTGTAAATTGAATTCACTGGTGTTCTCTACAAAATGGGAACAGTGCTAAGGGCTCAATTATCCCTAAGCTACGCATTGATCTGACCCTATCCATTGCAT
>BSBK01005077.1:200000-322602 GCA_027943335.1 Chamaecyparis obtusa
CATGTGTTAAATCATGAGTGTATTAAAAATGGTTTCAAGAACATTCCTAGAAGCACTAAATCTAGAAATAGTTTTCTAAGAACCATCATGCATGCTATATTATCATGTTGGATGTGTTGTGGAAGGATGTTTTAACAACCATGTAATTGGAGCCCATGAGTCATGTTGACAACAGTCTAGTTGAAGGAGTGGTCGAGTCCCTCATATTTGAAGCAACCAATAGTCGATCAATGAACATCATGGTTGTTTGAACTCACCATGTGGAGATGGAGAAAGGTGGTGACATGTTTTCTTATACGTGCTTGTTAGTATTTTGGGATCGACCGAGAATGGAGTTGGCCAACATTATGGAGTCTATGGAGGATCCGTAAGCATGATTCACAATCATTGAGCAAGAAAGAAGTAGTTGAGAGGGGATGTTGTGATAGTCACCTTGGAGAGACACATTGATGTCATTGAATTTCTTTTATTTGGTCAAAAGATATCAAAGATCATCTCAAATGATGGTGGAAGAATATCTTCTTTTGAATTTGGCATTTGAAAATGGAGAAAATTTTGTGAACTTAGTCTCACAAGTGCATGCTCATGCTTGGGAAGGATATGTGTTACCCGCAGGGTTATTTGTAGTTACACAACCCTAATGGTGTGGAAGACCATAATCATTGAATCTTGGAGAATTATGAGCCTCTAATCGGTGTGTTGAAGAAGGAAGATAGTGAGAGATGCAAATTTTAATACAATTTCAAAGAGTTTGAAGAGGGTGATGATTTCACATACATCATAATGGTATCAGAGCAAGCAAAAGATCTAGGTAGACATATATTTTGAGGAAGAAACTTGATCCATCTAGCTACAAGAAGGAGAGAAGTTTCTGGAGAGTTTGTGTGGGAAGACAAGTAAGTTCTGTCTTGACCATTCTCTGAAAGAGATACATCTAGAGTAGGGTGCCAAAAGCAACCATTGAAGAGAGAGTGGGGAGTGCATCACCAAACTAAGTCTAATGTTGGGTAAGATGGATGATTTGTGTTGGGTAGTTTATTTTTATGCAGCATTGTGAGAGATGGAGTCAGTTTCAACATTGGCGAAGCAAACCAAAAGCGTGTGCAAGAAGTTTTGGCATTTCCATGGGACTAGAAATCTTTTAAGCCTAGGAGTATGATGCAGGAGTATCACAACCCTAAGCATTATGATAGGTTTCATAATACATCTATATGGAAGTCATTTAGACTTTCCTGACACTATGTCTAAGAAATGGTTAAAGTGCTTGAATATGCACTATAATGTATTTAAAAATGGTTTATATTCCATTTGTAATCAAGAATTTATGTAATCATGGGGTAGTTGGACGGTTTTGTAAACATCATGGATTCTCATTAAATATTCACTACCCTATAATCTCTCTTAAAAAAGAGAGTAATGTAATCGATTCAAGGAGGCCGATAGATAAAAAGAAGGTAACCGAAACTAAGAGTAGAGAGTAGAAAGATTACGGGAGATAGTGTAGAGAGTATGGAAAGATATGGGCTCTCTGGCATACAGCCAGAGACCCATCCTAATATGTAATGATTTGGAATTTTAATTGGAATGTGTTTTACCAAATTGAAGAATGGTCTATTTAGTTTTTATTAAGAACTTTCTTTAAATCTCTTACAATCTAGTTCGAGAGTTTGAATAGTCTAATAAGTCTAGTTTGAGTGGTTATCTTTTATGTTCTTGTTTTTCAATTCTTCTTGTATGAAGAATTTAATGGTAATGTATCGATTTGGTCTTGTTGATAGTCGACAATAAAAAATTTAGTGGCTTGTGTATCAGGTCTTTTGAGTTGTTAGTATTCGGCTTCCATATTTGGAGTTGTTTAAGTAAGGTTTTGTTTATATATCTAATTTCCCATAACAATCTCATCATGGTTGATAGTGGTCTCTATTTTTCTTGTATAGAATTGATTCAAGAACTGATGTGTTAAACCGTGAGTGTATTAAAAATGGTTTCAAGAACATTCCCGGATGCACTAAATCTAGAAACGGTTTTCTAAGAACCATCATGCATGCTATATTATCATGTTGGATGTGCCATGGAAGGATGTTTTGACAACCACATAATTAGAGCCCATGAGTCATGTTGACAACAACCTAGTTGAAGGAGTGGCTGAGTCCCTCATATTTGAAGTAACCAATAGTCGATCAATGAGCATCATGGTCATTTGAACTCACCATGTGGAGATGGAGAAAGCTGGCAGTATATTTTCTTATACCTATGTGCTAGAAAGTAGTCACACTTTTGTGAATCATTACATTCAAGAACACTCAAGAATGAGGTCTCAAACAGTGATTCACAGCTCTCTATTCATGGAGTACAGGGGTTTGTATAAGAGGCCCTCAAATTGACCTAGTTATGCCCATGCAAGTACACCAAGAAATGAGAGATTCAAAGATGAATAGAAAGCATGCTAATCTCCATGATCATCAAGTTATTGCATGCAAATGAAACTAGTCTAGATGATAACAATGCAAGAAATAAACTATTCTATTGAAATGAATGCTTATACAATGTTAATCTATGAAAGGAAACATGAATTTAAACTATTATGTGAATGAAATATTAATCTAAACTATGGATTTCCATAAGGCATGAGAGAAAAAGACAAGAAGAAAGAAGTCTCAAATATCCAAAGCTCCAAATGTGCTCAACAAGCTTCTTCCTGTATACACCTAAAAATGGTCATCTAGACTATTAGCCCCTTTTGCTAAATCATAAATTACTTATTCTTGATCAAATCCTAGTTCTATCATTTATTCAATTATTTTCTATGGGCTAACCATCTTATCCTAAGTCTTTATTTATTAAAAGGAATATTTCCTCCCCTTTTAATAAATAAAAAGCCCCCACTTTTCCTCTTATCCTAAGTTGCACAAATAAAGCATTATTCTTATTTTATAAAAAGGGAAAAAGCACTTTTTGTCTCATGTGGACACAAAAGTCAACTCCTATTTTCCTATTGGAGGATACTTGTGCACATGGATTGCTCCTCTTTCAAGCTCCACCGTTGATTAAATCTTTTGCCTCTTAATCTCCATGGCCCATTCCTTTTTCATTCCCTATAAAAGGAGAGCTCTCTTCCTCATTTGCACACACAATTTTTATGCTATTGTTATGCTACAGGTTTTCTAGGTCATCTTGGAGCTTTTGGAGACATTCTTGCATCTAGGATTTGAAGATTTGGAGCATTGTTGGCATTCATCTTGGATCTTCATCAACACTCTATCTTCTTGTCTTCATTCTTGCATCATCATGGCTTTCTTGCTTCATAGTTAGATTTCATTTCTTGCATAGTAGCTTCATTTTTATGGCATTCTTAGCTTAGATTTCCTTTATGCTTTAGATTAATTCATCTAGTTTAACTAGGAGGCTTTGTAATACTTGCATCTTTCATTTCCATAGTTTAGCTTGCATTTCCATTCTAGCATAGCATTGCATTGCATTTTCATTCTTGATTCTTGAGGATATTGGCATTCTTGCCCTTGTCTTCATTGAATCTCCCATTGCATGGTTTACTAGTAAGATTATTGGCTAAATAGCTCTAGCTGAGAGCATTCTTAAAACCCTTGCACTCCATGCCTAGGGAGCTATGGATCAATTTGTGAGGGCTCATTCTTGAGTTTCCTTGCATGTAATGATCCATAGAAGTGTGACACATTTTCACCACACACTTCCAAGATTGCTCTCCAAACCTGCAGTATAACAATAACATGAAAATTATTGGATCCTCAAAATGAAAAGGAGAGGGCTCCTTATATAGGAAAATGTGGAAGAGAATGCATCCTCAAGAGTAATGTGGGATAAATCCAAAAAGAGGAAATAAAGCTCATTTTTTAGAGAGTGTGGAGAGAAAAGGGATTTTATTTATTTTTAATTATTTGTTTCCCTTTTCTCATCACAAAGAGCTTTAAGAGGACTTTTTATTTATTTAAAAGAATGATTCTCTATTAATTAAATAAGATAACATTATTTAATTAAAAGAGAGATATTACTCTAAATAAGATAAAATCATTTAATTAAGAAAGATTTTATTTCATTTAAAAGATATTTCTTTCAATTAAATAAGGTTATTTTATTTATTTAAGAGAGAATATTTCTTTTAATTAAATTAAATTATTGATGACATGATTAAACCTTAGGAGATTATTGAAATGATTGAAATAGTTATGATTTGATCAAGGAAATTGATTTGAATATATTGTAAAGCATTGATTCAGAAAATTGATATTTGACAAATTGAGTAAATGGGGCCCAAAGTCTAGGTGACCATTTTAAGGTGCATACAATACCTTCTTGTTAGTATGTTGGGACAGACTGAGAATGGAGTCGACCAACATTGTGGAGTACATGGAGGAACCCTAAGCATGATTCACAATCATCGAGAAAGAAAGAAGTAGCTAAGAGGGGATGTTGGTGTGTGATGATGATAATCACCTTCATGAAATTAAGATCAATTACCAACAATTCAAAGTAAATACAATGCAAATATAATTAAAATTGAAACTAAGATCTATAGCATCTCATGGTTCTCTAGAAAGATGTGGTAAATGAAGGTGTGAACTCAATCCTCACTAGTGAAACTTATAAAATGAGAAAGTATGCTGCTATAATGGTCCTACAATGCTTATTCTAGCTCAAATTGATACAAAGATATTCAAATTGCTCACAATGCTCTTAAAATACCTATAATAACAATGCTTTGCAAATTAATTTCTAAGATATGTTATGCTTCCAAAATACCTCGTACTTATAGTAAATTCCCAAGGGTAGGGGTTGGAGTGAAGTAATCATAATTAACCATTGGTTGAGTCAAATACTTTGCATTGTTTTCAAATGGGGGACAATTTAAATGTCTGTCTCAAAGCTTTGGACAAAAGGACAAAATTGAGTGGATGAGATTGAAAGATTGAAATGAGTTATTGTAATTCATCCTTTTTGAGTGATTTATGTCTTTTTGTCCTCAAATTTCATTGGTTGCTCAACTTTGTTGAAAGATATTAGGATTAATTAAATTCAATTAATTAATTAAATTTAGCCATGTAAGGAATAGGTTCCTTTTGATTTTTGATTTAACAACTATACAACAAATTGATTAAAATTAATTATGTAGTGTTTTTGGTCCCTTTAAGCTTTGATTTAATTATTTAATTTCATTACTTCATTTTTCCTTTTCTTTGATTGATTTGTTCGATTTGATTTAAATAAATGTCCATTTAAATATTTGATCCATTTTGATTGATTTTAATACATTTTGATGATTTCAAGCCACTTTGATGATTTTTGCAATTTAAAAGCACTTGCCCATTTTTTAGTGTCTACAAATGCCCCTCTTTGAATTGATGTGTGAAGGACATTGATTCAAAGATTCTTTTAAGTCCTGATCACTTTTATGTCCTGATTTACTGATATGCCTCTATTATGATATAATGTTTGATATGCCTCTGATATGATATTGATATGATACCGATTTGATTGATATGTGCCCCACCGGTGATGATTCAAAAAGTTTGATGCCCCAAATTTAATGTGATGCCAATTTGATACTCTGATGCCCCATCAGAAATAAAACATATTAATAGTTTGATTTGAAAAATTTATGATTGTTTGATCCAATTTGTTTTCATTTCTAAAAAACACTGTTGATATGCCATTATTCAAGAAAAATGCCCCACTTTGATTGATATGTTGATATAGGTCAAGATAGATAGGTCCATTGTAGTTAAACAAAACAACAGATTAGGGTATCAAGATATTAGTACCAATGAATGTGATTTGTCAATCTGATATGATAGAAAAACTGATATTAGAACATTAATCAGTGTGAAAACTGATAGGATTGATACTGATACTTCACTCTCAAGACATAGAGACATGAACAGCGAGTGATAGGTTTGATTGCTTGATAATATTGTTCCCACCTTAGGATCAAGAGTTGGGAAACAATAGAGTGATACTGATTGATTGATTGATTGATGTAAGATAATCCACTGATATAGAATACTGATATGGTTCCCTTGATTTGCAAAATTGGCACATTTCCATAAATTATAGGTACAATCCCTAGCTTCTTGGATATTAGATTTATGGATCTTCCTTGTTGATGACTTTGTATCATGTGATATACATATTGTTGGATCTTTAATGTTATGGACATTTATATGATGATATACTTTCCTTGATTCCCCCTTTTTGATTAATCAAGATATTTAATTGAAACCCCTTTTCCCTTGGAAAAATAACTACAAACCAATGCACTTAATCTAACATGAAAATGCAATGCAATGCAACTAAGTGTCACTAGCTTTTAGCAAAGAAATTCCATAGAGAAATATTTTCATCATTGAGCATTGTGGGACCTGAAAGACAAGTACAATCATCACTAAACACCTCGTGATGATATGAATACTACTTTATTTTGTATTTGGTAACTCCTTTTTTGGAAACTAGTACAAACCTCACTAGTTGAATAACCAACTATGGGAGTATGAATACCAATCCATTTTCTTAAACAAAAAAAGGTCAACCCTCCACCCTATATGAAAGTCCTCAATGGTTCTTTGATGACCATTTCGTTAGATGAATTCACATAAGTTGGTTGATCTCCCTCAAGATAGTCACTCAAAGGCAAGAAAATATCATGTCGTCATCATTGCCAATCTAGTCGAAACATCATTGATTGGCTAAAAAGATATAATAACAAGAAATTAAATAAATATTATCAAAATTTAAAAAGCTTCAAGTGTTTTGCAATGTATTAAGATTTTCAAAAAGAATTTTCCAATCATTTTGATCATTTAAGTGATGTCAATTTTTGATCCCGAATAATAAAGTCAATGAAGGCTCAAGGATCAATTTGTAGGATCAAAATACTTGGGTATGAACAATGATATCCACCAAAGGTCCAACAAAAATCTCTCTCTTTTGAAGCTCTGAAAAGTCTCTCTCTGATATGATTGAATGCAGTACTACTGAATCCGATGGATTTTAATGCATTGCTTCATGTGAAATGATGTTTGTTTGTTGAAATCCACTGATTAAGGTCAAATGCCCCTAGTTGGATAGGAAAAATGTTGGACTTGGGAAAACTTCAAAAATATTACCAAATTTTGGCTTATGCAAGATCCAACTCAAAGCACTTTATGCAAACACATTTTTTTCTTTCTTTCTTAGAAATTACCAGCTCTTGGACAAGATCACATTGGTTTTCCCCTAATGTATAGCAAGATATAGGACATGAAGGATGGATTTACAACCTAATGGATTAGAGATGGAAAGGCCATGATGGATCAAGCATGCCAATGTGACCTATAGGACCATCTCCTCAAGATTACCCAAGCTAAGGAAAAATGATATAGCCATGTGAAGCATGTTTTTGGATAAGCCATGGAAGCCAATGATACAATTCTAGATAGCCTATAGGATAATGATTTAATGTCATGAAAATGAGGGATCCAAAAGAGTGGACATGTCAAGAAGTTTTTGATAACAAATTTTGTACTTTTAGTTCTTCATTTTGATCAAGAACAAGGGATTAGTTTGGGGAAGATGTAGATAAGATAAGACAATCAGGATAAAGGGGTGATGGAATCATAAGGGATCTTAGAAATTCATTTTCAAAGCATTGTTATTATAGGCATTTTAAGAGCATTGTGAGCAATTTGAATATCTTTGTATCAATTTGAGCTAGAATAAGCATTGTAGAAGCATTGTAGGAGAATTATAGTAGCATACTTTCTCATTTTAGAAGTGTCACTAGTGAGGATTGAGCTGAGAGCTTCACTTACCACATATTTCTAGAAAACCATGAGATGCTATAGATCTTAGTTTCAATTTTAATTAGATTTGCATTGTATTTACTTTGAATTGTTGCTAATTGATCTTAATTTCATGAAGCTAATTATCATCATCACACAAATGGAAGCTATGAAGGGATGTTTTGGGATTATGGAAATACTATCAAGGAATAATGAAGGTGAAATTGGTATAAGCAAGATCATGATAGGGTAACATGGATGCAACAAGTAAACAAGCGGATGGAAAGGATAATGGATGTCAAGATACTTAATGCTCATGGATGTTTTCAACCTTGTCAAGATTAAAGGTGAGAGAGGGAATATGTATGTAAGTGAGATAAATGATAGGAAGATGGAGGATAGCATGGATGAAACTTGCCCCCAAGTGTAGAGTGCAAGGAGGAATTACGCATGACGCTTGTTTGCCAGGTTTTCATCATGGTACTTTTTTCTTTTTTCTCCTTTTTTCTCTTTTTTTGTATTTTTCAATATTTTCCCAACATTGAGATCTTTGGACAATAATCTTTTGAAAGATATGCTATAGCAAACCAAGGGTATAGCTAGGATGCTCAAAGCTATTGATAAGAGGGATGGAAATATGGAAAGTAGGTATTGGAAAATGAATGTGAGGATAAGAAGAAGGTATGTTGTAGATGGAAATATTGGTAAGATCAACTTTGACACACACTTTTAAAAGTGGTGGAATGATGGAGGAACAATATATGATAGAGGTAAGGATCTTTTTGAGCTAGTGGATTTTGGGATATAGGAACCCAAATTAGACTGGGAAAGTGGAAGATGTTTGGAAGGAGATGGAATGGAAGCCTTTGGAAGCTTGAATGTTGATTTTGATTTTTCTTTTGTGTGCAAGTCCTTCAAAAGTGACTTAGGAATCCACAGTCTTTGATTTTTCTTTCTTTTGTGATGCTTTTAACTGCATTTCTTCAATGAGGGATTTAGGAACCCACATTTTATTTTATTTTTATTTTTTCTTGGTGGACCTTTGTGTCCTTTTGGATATTTCATTTTTCTTTGTGGACCTTTGCAGTCTTTTGGATATTTCATTTTTATTTTCACTCACATGTCGATTAGATGTGACATTGTGATTTTTATACACATATGGATTCTTGGATTTATGATTTTTATGCTGCAGATCAAAATTACTTCCAAAAGACTTAGGAATTGTGGATGAATAGGAATAATATGGAGGGTTCATATGGATTGGTGTTTGGACATTATTCAAGTATGTGTGCCTTCGTTGATCTTGATACAGGGCAGGGTAAATGAATGGAGAGCTAGGGATGATATGAATGGAGGATGGACAAATATATGGACCTAATATGTGTAATGTCCCCGCTAGGGAACCCATAAGGAATCAAGTCTTAAGACCAAAAATTGCAACTAAATTTGTTTTTTTATCCTAACATTACATCATTACTACTTTACCTATACATTCCTTGAGGTTCCCTTAATGAAATCATTTACTAGCATATTTACACTACTTATCCAAACTGAATTTCATTTCCTTTCTTTACTTTCACATTTAGAACTTAAGAGATAGGGTAAGAAAATAACATTTCATTTACTATTATATTCCTTACTTCATATGCTAATTTCATTTCTCCTTTCTACACATTGAATAAATATTCATTACAAATTACATTTCAACCTTAGCATAATAAACATTTTTCTTTCATTGCAACAAAGGAGAGATAGAAAAGATCATACAACATTACAACATATGTTTCCAACTTTGTTCTTTCAAATAATAACCCTTGAAATCAAGCCTAGAACTATCCCTCCCAAATAAATTGCTTTTCTTTTTTATTACATCTTTCTGATAATAAACCTCATGATAATAGGTACATGAATGGCCCAAAGGCATAAAAACATATCTTTACAGCTTTATTTTCAATAACAATGATACAATATAAAGCTCTTCATAGAATTTATCATATCCAAGTCACGAACCATGAACAGGACCTTGAAAGATTTTTGACACCCAACCATGTGGAACTAATGAGGTTCCACCCCATATGCTAGGAGATAGAACCAAGATACGCACAAGGCCCTAAGAAATTTAAGGCTCAAAAGATAAAGAAATCCAAGACTCAGAAAGAACATAAAATATCATCTTACAATAACATAGAGGTCAACGTACTAGGATACCACCTAAGTGAGTGTCATCACACAACCTGTATATTGGGATCCACCCTAGCAACCATGTAACCTTGGTCCCCCCTTTATGAATAGGAATCCACCCTAGCAGTTATCCCTGGTCCCGGTACTCCAATAAGGTTTTTGTGGCCATTATTATATTATCTTTCATTATCTTTTAAATCCCCCCATCCTAGGTTAATTTTTAAGGTTATCACTTTTACAAACACACCCATAGGATCATCTAGCAACCACTTTAGGGTTCCAACACCTATGGTGAGCCACTCACTTAAGGTTCCTATTCCCTTACCCCATCACAAGCCACAAATACAAGATGACACTTCCAAGTCTCAATTCATAGGTTTAAGAGACTCCCCTATGCACTCAAGCCCTTAGAATGAGTCCTAACCATATCCATATACATAATAGGAACTATTGGAAAAAGGTCTAACACAAGACATCTCAAAAGAAATCATAAAAAAATTTCCACATGCCCAAGTAAAACTTTCCCAAGGCTCATTTATAGGTCTAAGGATCCCTCCCATGACACAGGCCACTGAGACAAGTCTTAGCCTCATAAACTAAAATCAAATATAAGACAAGTGCAAACACATCATAAATAAACCATATAACCTCAACAAAACAAGTAACAAACATACATAGGTGATACAAACTTCCGCATGCACAAAAACAACATCCATCTATGGAAATCTCATGAGCCTGAAATTTGGCTAACTCTAAATTTTTTAAGAAATCTCAAAATTAGAAGTTGCATCTTAACTCCAATGAATCTAGAACCTATCTCAATCATCTCAAAAGGTACCTGATTCCTTTATACAAGTATAACTTAAAGTATAAGAAATTAAAGTATCGTAACTTATACTTAAATGTTATAATTTATATTATAAAGCCTTTTTTTCCTCAGTTAACACTAATCTGCTCAGTCATCACTAACTTACTTGGTCATCACTAAGTCGATTGCTAGAAACTACAAAATACAACTGTTAGCTTTGACTTGCGGGTAAAATTGATCATTATGGGGACTATGGTTGCCTAATCTGGGCACAACCCATTTGAGATCTCCTAGTTTCCCTTCAAAAATGGCCCATCAATCCATCTTATCTATCTAACAAATCTATTCCAAACTTGGGCAAAGAAAAGTGGTACTAAAATAGATATGAAACTATAGGGTTGAAACAAAAGTTCTAAGCCTCAAAGAACTCATGGACATTCTAGATAAGAGAGGGGATACAAGGAGAATGCTAAGGACCCTATAGCCTTTAACAAATGTAGAAATAATCATATACATACAATCATGGTGAAACATGTAAACATAATCCTAAACTCCAAATCACTAATACAGGCACAACATATAGATGTAGAACATAATCATTTTGAAAATTATATAGACAATACAACACACAGAGAACACATTCATACACAAAGAGGAAGAATGGAGATTCTTCCTAGTTTAGACCCTACCTTGGGTCCTGTGGAGAATCCTCTTCCCTTGACTGGAGAATCTCTGTGAAAATTCAATCCTTGAGTAGATATCCCTCTTGAAATCTTCCTCTGGCAATCAACTCCAAGCAATCCTCACACAGATGATTTCACCAACCAGAGACTCACAAACTCACAAAAAATTTCACCAAATTTTTTTGGAGAAATCAATCATAGACAACTCAAAATAAAACACATCTTCCAAAAATTCTCATCCTCCCACACACAAAAATCTTCCATTATTTATCTTCCAACTATGTGGTTGGAGGAGTTGCTTTACAGGAAGCAACTTCCCCAACTTCCATAGTTGGTTGGAGGAACAACCAAATAATTTCCCATAAAGACTTAACCAAGGTTTTAATAAAATTAATTAAAATATCTTTTAAATGAAAGCATAACAAGAATAATAGACAAATATCTTTCAACAAAAACACATAGCGCAATAGGAAAACAAGTAGACTAACTTCTAGGAGATTGCGAGTTCAACTCCCTCCTAGATAACTAATTTTACTACAAAGGGCATTTTCCTTTTATTAAATACATTCATTAAATATACTTTATCTCACTCACTTTATTTACTTATTATAAAGAACATATCATTTACACAAATAATGAAAACATACAATTATTATTATTTATATAAGCATGGATATATGTGTGTGCACCCACATATACACATACCTATATAAAATACAGACAATTATAACATATTTATAATTATTATACATACAAAATAGATTAATTGTAACTCATAACATAAACTCAGACCGGCATCAAATTAAGTCCATAACATAACTGCATTCTACTTCCGCAACTAGGATAACTTCCGGGTATGTGCAAGATCATGAGGGGCCAAAAAGTGGCGATGTAAGTTTAAAATTTTGACAATGTAGCTGACGACTTTTTTTTCACCTAAATTTGATAAAATGAAAAGGGTATCTTAAGAAGATTATTAGCTTTCTATCGATATAATTGCTATCAAATTTTGAATTCGGTAAGTAATTATTAGTTATTTTCTAATTGAGCTACCTCTAAAGTGCTAATTTATATACTGATTGAAAAATGACTATAACTTTCAGATGGTATAACATTTTTGAAATCTAAAAAATACGTCACATTCTATGCTTCACCTACTATAAGGGAAAAAAAATAAAATTTAATTTTGTAAAGTTTTGAACGAGTTAAGGTGGTCAGACACAGGAGTTTTTTTATTTTGAAAATATTGTAGCAAAAAATTCATAATTAATTATTTTTTGAGAATAAAATTACAAAAAAATATGTATCACATCCAAGCATGAGTCTACTACTTACATATAAAATCTTATAATAAAATATTATCATTTGATTATGATTAAGGTGGTCAGACATACACCTACTTCTTATTTTTTTCCTAAAATTTTTGTACTGCTGCATTGAAATCTAAACTTCTCATCAACCATAGTAACTTTTTCTCAAAAAAGGCCTAGTATTTTAGAAACTAAATTCAATTTTCTATAGATTCTATTCTTACAACTTTTTGATATTAGGTTCATAGCTAGTTGAAATTTTCACGTCAAGTTGACTAACCCTGATTTGCTAATTTTTCATTGCCACTTAAGGGCATAGTTTGGCCCCTCATGATCTTGCACATACCCTTCCTAAACAAAATTCTAAGTCCATGGGTAACCTTGAGAGTATCTTGGTCAAATCTCCACACATCAACAGTTGGAGTATTTTGAAGGCATGCTCAGACCTATGTAGCCAGGTGGAGAGGATGCCTAGTACTTGCATCTTGCATCACCAATTGATATGCATATACAAATATATCAATATAAACACATAGTGGAAAACTAGGAGGGAGAGTGTGACATCGTGTGGAGCTCCCATAGGAGTAACTACAACTACCCCTCCTCATACTACACTCACATCAACTAGTGAACATCAAACCATAATAGGGTCAGTAGGGTTAGATCATAATACAAACATCATCATAACACAAATCAATGTAAAACATTTTACTAATAGTTCATTTCTAGCCATTCATCATTAAATCATTCAATATTTTCAAATAAACTACAGTAACCAAATATGTATGCTCAAATGTTTCATAAAATGCTAACTAAACAATAATCATAGTCCATCATAAAATCCAAAGTATTAAAGCAATATTCGTGTTAGTCTAACATAAGAAGATGCTAGGGCGGGCATTACAATATGGATGGAAGGGATGAAGACATTTTTTTGCGACATAAGAACCCAAAATGGATTTGGAGGATAGTGAAGGCATATGGTTATGTTTGAATGGAGGGATTTAAGATGTGAAAGGGATATCAACATCTTTGGAAGGACCTGCATTGCCAAGGTTCTCATCTTTAAGATTTATCTTTATAACAATAGGCTCATGAGTAGCTTTGATAGGAACAAATTTTATAAGATCAATTGAATCTTGAAGGGATTTATTATCATGCAAGAGATTTGGAAGAATGATGGTTTCTTGAGGTGAACATGGAGGAATATGACAAGAAAATTATGGTATACTTTGATCTTGACAAGGATCTTCAAATGGTGTAGAGAGGGTATTTTTCTCTTCATTTTCAATATGCTCATTGGAAATTTTGGAAGGGATATCTTGATCTTTCTTGGGAAGTGGAAAAAATATGGAACTTGGAAGGGTACTTTGTTCTTGGAATGGAAGGACATAATCTTGGAAGACATGAAAGGATGCAAGGGTATCATCACAAGGTTTTACAGATGTGAGACCTTCATCAAATATGGGAGGGGATTGTAAATAATCTTGATCTTGATCTTTGTCGATATTTATTTCTTTTCTCTTTGCATTATCCTCTTGACATGGAGCCACTTCTAAGGACAAATTAAATGTTTGGATATGAGTGGGGGATGTTTGGAGGAATGATGTAGGATCCTTTTGAATGGGTATAATAGGCATTGAATCACATGAAGCTTTGGAGTCCAAGATCTTTGTAGCATGGAAATGATTTGTAGCAAGATGTAAGTTAGCTTTGGTTTCTTTTAGAGGTAGCCCTTGAGGGTAGACATAGTCAATGTGAAAAGGGTCATCCTTAGGTTGTGAAGCTTAATGAGATGAATGAAGGATGAAGGGATTACTCTTGCTCTATAGAGGTTGTTGGGAAGCTTTTTGAGATGGACAAAGGATGAAAGGATTACTCTTACTATATGTAGGTTTGTGCATTAGATCTTGCTTGAGAGTGGTACTTTTCTCTTCATACAATTTATTATCTTGATCACAAATAGGATGATCATGAAATTTCCCTTGATCTAAGATAGGTTTGTTGCTCATCAATGCTTCTTTTTGTGAGGAAAATGAATATATGGCTAGCTCATCATTATAAAGAAAAGGAAAAATTGATCTTAATGATGTCTCTTCAGATGATGTATCTTTTTGTTCTTCCTCATTCTTCCTTAAAGTTGATATGTCATAATTATGAGGAAGCTTAGCTCCTGATTGAGCTAAATAAATGGAATATGCTTCATTATACCTCTTCAAAATTAATTCCATTGTTTCCATAAACATGAGATCTTGGATTGCTTCATAAATTTCCTCTTCAGAAACCTCATTATCTTGATTCGTATGGAGATCTTGGTCTTGATTTTGATAAGTATGCTCCATAATAGGGTTGATTTCTCAAATAGACTCATCATTATAAATTTTTTTAAGGAATATGATCTATTTGTTATAATGATAAAGAATATCTCCAAAAAAGGTATCCAAATATGTGATCAAATTTTCTCGAACCCCTTGGTAAATACTCTATGTTTTCCCTTTTGTGTTTCTAGGCGTCACTTGCCTGAGTGTAGGCATGACTGAAAAGTTGATACAAATCGACTGGAGTTGAATTAGGTGGCACTTTATCATTGATATGCATTTTTCTAGTATTGACAAGCATCACTTAATATATGTCAGGTGTAACTTCTTAATTAATTCTCATTTTTGAAATAGTCATAGGCATGACTTTACCTCTGATAGGCGATATTTATCTGTGCACAAGTGGCCCTTTGTAGACTAGGTCGTGAAATTTAGATTTTAAATGTTTTAAGATCAGGTCGATGAAATTTTCTTGTTTGAAAATGGAACACAATCACAACACACACATCAATTTTTCATCATGTCCCTAAAACACACTAAAGTGTATATTCTCGATCATTTTCCACAAGTATTACACAAGAAAGAATTCCAAGCAGTCTACCTATAGTCAAATTTTTCTTTTAACATTTTGGCTCTATGACGTAGCTTACTACTTATCAGGTGTTTATTGAATAAATTTGTTCTAAACTATGCCAAGTTCTTATACCAACTTGCGGGCTTCCCACATGCACACAAGCACGATTTGGCGAAATCCATTAGGCTTACTAGAGGAAGTGAAGAAACTTGTACACAATCTAGCCACTTCCCTTTTAAGGACAAGTGTATTTATATTATAGTGGGCTGGATATTACCATGACAAAGGTGGTTGTCTCCCACTTGGGTTGTTCTCTCTCACCAGCCTCGTTAAGGCAATTTCTTGGGAGGCAGGCCCTCTATTATTCTAGCATGTATATAAAGCAAGAAAATTAACTTAGGCCAACAAGTTTGAGAATTTCATTCACTAAACAAGTGAAGAGCGTATCCCTATTGTTTTTCCTTGTTCCAAACACTCAAGCACCAATTATTCTTTCCCAATCTCTTGACATTGAGATTCTTATAATTGAGGTGTTTGGTTCATTCCTTATTTTACTTAAGCTATGTTCAAAGAATGCCACAATTTAATCAAGTGCAAGCTTGAATAGATGAATACATTTCCTTTGTAGCTAGCATAAGCTAGGGGCATTTTTGAAATATTTTATCATTTTTCACCTTACCTCAACAATAGCTCCCTCCAAATGTGCTTTTCCACTAGCAAGTTAGTCAACACCAACAATCATAATGAGAGGAAACTAAATTGAAATTGAAGAAGCAAAGAATTATGTATTGAACTTTTAAGCACCTTATTTGTAAAGTTTTAAGGAAAAAACTTGAACTAAGGACTAAAAATCTAATTTAGAGATATGAATTTTGATTTATATGCTTCAACAATTGCAAAATAGTTTTGGTATACCTAGTTTTCTTCTTCTTGTAATGTCTCAAGAACAGTCTTGATGTGTGCAATGTTTTCCTTCTTGATCCTTTTAGCTAACACCTTTTCTTCTTGATTAAACCTACTTTCTAGTCTTTGAACCTCTTTGTGCCTACTCATTTACAATCAAAACATGTAGATAGAGAGTTGGATAATTAAATTGATCAATCTAACAAAAAATTAAGACAACAGACAACAAGCAAAATTGTCCAGCTAATACACGTGAACAAATTGTTGACAAGCGTAACTTTGACAATAGCCAACATCACTTTCCAATGGTTCAAGCATTATTCAAAGTTACTCAAGTGTAAATAGTTTATTGCTAAGCATAAAAACTATTGAAAATTGCATAAAATGATTAATTCAAAGTGACAATTTAGCAATGTTAAGCGTGAATTATCAAACATTAGGTGTGACTACTTCTGTAAATTGCATAGAAAAGGTCTGTCATAGGTGGTGATGAATAATGTATCTGTGACACTTATGAAGTCACAGGTGTGACTTTACACATAAAAGTCTAAATGATTTATCTCACAGGCATGAGTGTTCCTCTAGTAGGCGGCTAGAAAGAATTTAAGATAGAACATAACTCATCGCTTAGGCATGAACTAAGAATCCATAGGTGTCAAGATAGTGATTGCAAGTGTCATCAGAATGACCGTAAGTGTGACTGAATTCTTTATAAGCATGACTTCACCTATTTTCTGCAAAATATTCATAGAAAAGTGAAAATACAAGCACATAAAATATGATGAAAATGATAAAATGAGGCTTAGAGCCCCATGGTGGGTGTCATTTGTGTGATGATGATAATCACCTTCATGAAATTAAGATCAATTATCAACAATTCAAAGTAAATACAATGTAAATCTAATTAAAATTGAAACTAAGATCTATAGCATCTCATGGTTCTCTAGAAACATGTGGTAAGTGAAGCTCTCAGCTCAATCCTCACTAGTGACACTTCTAAAATGAGAAAGTATGCTGCTATATGTTGGATACAATTGTTTGAAGGAGATTGTTGGATACAATTGTCTGAAGGAGATTGTTAGATTAATTGTGTGTTGTCTTTGATGTCACACAAATGTCATATCAATTATCAAGCTTAGTCAGTCAGCAAAGTAGTTCCCAGTGTTTACCAAGCTCTATCAATCAGGAAAGCAGTTCCCAGTGTTTACCGAGCTCAGTCATTCAGTAAAGCAGTTCCCAGTGTTTACCAAGCTCAGTCAGTCAGCAAAGTAGTTCCTAGTGTCTACTGAGCTCAGTCGGTCAGCAAGGTGGTTTTCTGTGATTACCGAGATCTCTCGGTCACCAAAGGAATTCTTTTCAGATTAGTGTTTACCGAGCAAGGTTGGCCTAGTAAAGAATTTTGTTAATTTGAGGAATAAATTTTGTTTATTCAAGATGACTATTGTAATGAGTGTTAATGTTTGTAATGATTATTAGTGCTAACTTGACAATCTGAATGGTATATATATAGAATGTCGAGTGGTGAATTAAAAGTGTGTGAAGAAAAGAGAATACTGTGAAAATCATTTTGAAGGATGGTTAGATATCCTTGAGGAGTGGCAAAGATTTATTTGATCAGGAAGGATTCAGTGAAGCAGAATAGAGATCTATAATCAGCAATTCGGTTGCATCTTATTCAGGTCACTTCATTGTTACTTTCTTACCATTGTAGCAGTGATTTCAAAATCTCTTAACAGAGTTGGTTTAATAGCCATTTTGTAAATCCTCTAACAAGGTGACAGTTCTATTGATTTTTTTCAAAGACCTCTTACAAGGCCACTCCTAACATGGTGATTAAATCCTCCAACAAGGTCACACCTAATAGTGTGTTTTGTAACCTTTAACCGGGTTGGCTCCTAACAGGGCTCACTTAAGAAGAGTGAAAAATAGTAACTAGTTTCATTGGTGGTTTTTCCCATATTGGGTTTCCACGTTAAATCTGGTGTTTCTTGTGTTCATGTTATTTTCTTTATGCATGCTTGTTAATCACTGATGAATACTTAAGAACAATTATAATTAATACTCACTGCAATAACCAAGTTCAAGCATTTCTCTGTATGTTTACCGAGTGATAGCAGTAAATGGATTATTAAGACATCTAAGGGATCTATGGTAATATTTTTGTGGTTAACCGATTCAGGCCCCCTCTTAGTTACTCCATATATATTTCCAACAACTATAATGCTCCTACAATGCTTATTCTAGCTCAAATTGATACAAAGATATTCAAATTGCTCACAATGCTCTTAAAATGCCTATAATAACAATGCTTTGCAAATTAATTTCTAAGATATGTTATGCTTCCAAATTGCCTCATACTTATAGTAAATTCCCAAGGGTAGGGGGTGGAGTGAAGTAATCATGATTAACCCTTGGTTGAGTCAAATATTTTGCATTCTTTTCAAATGGGGGGACAATTTAAATGTTTTTCTCAAAGCTTTGGACAAAAGGACAAAATTGAGTGGATAAGATTGAAAGATTGAAATGAGTGATTGAGATTCATCCTTTTTGAGTGATTTATGTCTTTTTGTCCTCAAATCTCATTGGTTGCTCAACTTTGTTGAAAGATATTAGGATTAACTAAATTTAACTAATTAATTAAATTTAGACATGTGAGGAATAGGTTAATTTTGATTTTTGATTTAACAACTATACAACGAATTGATTAAAATCAATTATGTAGTGTTTTTGGTCCCTTTAAGCTTTGATTTAATTATTTAATTTAATTATTTGATTTTTCCTTTTCTTTAATTAATTTGTCCATTTTGATTTTATTAAATGTCCATTTAAATTGATTTGATCCATTTTGATTGATTTTAATGCATTTTGATGATTTCAAGTCACTTTGATGATTTTTGTAATTTAAAAGCACTTGCCCATTTTTGAGTGTCTACAAATTGGATCAGAGTATCAAATTAGCATCACATCAAATTTGGTGCATCAAAATTTTTGAATCATTATCAGCGGGGCACATATCAATCAAATTAGTATCATATCAATATCATATCAGAGGCATATCAAACGTCATATCATAATAGAGGCACATCAGTGAATTAGTAAATCAGGACTTAAAAGTAATTAGGACTCAAAAGAATCTTTGAATCAATGTTCTTCGCACATCAATTCAAAGAGGGGCATTTGTAGACACTAAAAAATGGGCAAGTGCTTTTAAATTACAAAAATCATCAAAGTGGCTTGAAATCATCAAAATGCATTAAAATAAATCAAAATGGATCAAATCAATTTAAATGGACATTTATTAAATCAAATTGAAAAAATAAATTAAAGCAAAGGAAAAATCAAATAATGACATTAAATAATTAAATCAAAGCTTAAAGGGACCAAAAACACTACATAATTGATTTTAAATCAAAAATCAAAATGAACCTATTCCTTACATGGCTAAATTTAATTAATTAATTGAATTTAATTATGTTAGGAATGAATGCAAAGTATTTTGGCAATCATTCTGTAGCAGTTGTTGTTGCATTCATGACTTGTATTGTCATTGATGTCAACACAGTGATATTCTGGATATCAGTAGGAAAGCAGGTATAGTTTTGTTTTGCACACATGTTGTATTGTAGATTGGCTTTTGCAAAATTGATGGTATGTTCTTTGGTGTGTTATTAACCTATGGTTAACAGTGCAAAAATAAATTCATTCATTCATGAGATTTATGAGCATTTTGGTGAAAGTAGTGTTTAGACAGTGTTTCTATGAAGCAGTTTTTAGAAATCAAAGGATATCTCTTAGTTGGGATGGAATCTGATTTTGCACAGTTAACGGGATGTTGGAGACTCATTAATGATGATGTGGTTCATAGTGAAAAATTTGAAGACATATTTGGAGAAAGTTATAGTATCTAGAAGCCGACAGTTTTATGTGAAATTTTGTGTGTAGCGTGTAGAATTTATTATTTTGTAATTGAGGACCGACTCATTTGTAATTATTTGAGTTTGGTATATAAGAAGGAATGTTTTCCTTGCTGCAATATGTACTGTGAAGGTTGAGATGAGAATATATGCATGAAGTGAAGAAGAGAGCTAATTCAGTGATGAAGGAAGACTTGTGAGTACAGAGATCTGGAATTGTGATCTTGTGTAGCAGAGAGTGTGGTTTTGGAATAGTGAGAAGGAGGTAATATATTTCATATTATTCTATTGAATAATTCTAAGATCTTTTGAACAGTGGGTTCATAGATCTTTCCTTGAAGTTGTTTGGGCAGTGGGTCCTTCTGTCTTCCATAAACTCTTAACTGGGTTAGAATCTTTTAACAGGGATTCAAAATCTCCTAATAGGGATTTATATGTACTAAATGTATTTCATAAAACTCCTAATAGGGTCCATCCTCTAACAAGGAACTTTCATATTAGTGCATCATTTTGTGGGCATCATTCCCACCGGGGTTTACTCTTTTCAAGAGGTTCCCTAGTCAACATATCTTGTGTTATTGCGCAATTGTGTATAGTTATCTTTCTATGGTTGATTAGTACATTAATTATATTGTTTAAAGTAGTTGAATGGTTAAATTATCAGATAACTGATTACCCCCCCCCCCCCCCCGTCTCAGTTATCTTGGGGATATTTACTTTCTAACAATTGGTATCAGAGCAACAGGTCCTTGAAAGAAAAGTTTAGCAACTTAAGGAGATCCATGGCAAATTTCAGAAAAGAAAGCCCTAAGTTTGATGGAGTAAATTTTGATGGCTGGAAAGAAAAGATGAAGACTCATCTCTTGTGTTTAGGACCAAGTTATTGGTTGATTACAAAGAGTGAGAAGACTATCATTGAGGAAGACAATCTAGAGGCAGGAACTAAAGATGAACTAGATCTATTCATGTGTAACATACTTGCAAGAGAAGCACTTTTGTTAGCACTACTGGAGAATGAATATAGTTAGGTAAGATGTTTGAAAACATCTCATGCAATTTGGAAAGCTTTAAATTCTACCTTTGAAGGTGATGAACATGCAAATAAGGCTAGATTACATAATTGGATTTGTGCATTTGAAGATATCAGAATGATGGAAGATGAATCTATTAGAAGCTATATTGTAGGATGTCTGAGATTGTAATAGGAATAAAGTCTTGTGGAGGTGATAAGATAGAGAATGAAGTGATATGGAAAATTTTGAGAACTTTGACACTAGTATTCAAGCAGACAACACAGATGATTGAACAAGTGATACCTTGTACATCAAACTTTTCAAGAGAGACTCTTCTTGGAAGATTAGAAATAGCAGAGATGAACTTGAGATTATCAGGAGAGCTACCTAGAATAGAAATAGAATTCAGTGCTCTTAACATTAGACCTACAAGAAGTACTAGTGTGAATGGAGATTATGCCAGTAGTAGCAGATCTAAATCTGAGGAAGATAAGAAGATTGAAGAAGGTATTGCATTACTTGTAAAAAGAGAACCATATGGTAAGAAAATCTTTAAATGTTGAACTTGTCAAGAATATGGTCATTTTGCATCTAAATGTCCTAAAAGAAATAAGAAGTATAGAAGCAACTTTAAACCTAGGAGATCTAAAGAATGTTATTATGCAAATGATGAAGATCTTGAAGCAGGAATTGAAAGACATTTAAGTGATAGTGATAATGATAACTTTGAGGAAATAGGATTTGTAGCAATTAAAGAAGAAAGTTTTGAATGTGATAAAAGGGAAGAAAAAGAATTAGTTTCTCAAGTTGAAAAGAAATCTGATTGGATTATAGACAGTGGTTGTTCACATCATATGACTAGAGATAAAAGAAAGTTTGTTAAGTTAGATAATTATGATGGAGGAATTGTTAGGGTTGGTAATAATGGACCTTGTTTGATTAAGGGTATAGGATCTATTACTCTTGATGGAAAGACTAACACTGATGATGTTTACTTTGTTGATGGATTGAGACATAATCTACTAAGCATTGGGCAATTGGCTGATAAGGGTTATCAAGTTTGGTTTACTGAGAAAACTTGTGTGATAAAAGATAAAGATGGAAATCTGATTGGAAAAGGATCCAAAACCAGAGGTAATGTATTTTAGTTGAATCCTACTGAGATGACATGTTTGATAACTAAGATTGATGATAGTTGGTTATGGTATAAAAGGTTTTGTCATATAAACTTTGAAAATATTGTCAAGGTGAGCACTACACTTGCGGTAAGAGATTTACCTAGAATTATGAAACCTACTAACATGATTTGCAAAGAATGTATGATGGCAAAGAAGAAAAGAAGTTCATTTCCCAACAAGAAGTTCACATTGACAGAGAAGCTAGAGATTGTTCATACAGACTTGAGTGGTCCTACTAGGACTAGAGGATTCTATGGAGAAAGGTATTTTACGATTCTTGTTGATGATTTTACAAGGATGATGTGGATTGCATTTTTGAAAGAAAAATATGAAGCATTTGATAAATTTAAGATCATGAAAAGAAAAATTGAGAATGAATCTAGAATGAAGATTAAGTGTCTAAGATCTGATAGAGGTGGTGAATTTACATCTAGAGAGTTTAACACCTTTTGTGAAATGAATGGTATTAAGAGACAACTTTCAGCCCCTAGAACACTAGAACAAAATGGTATTGCAGAAAGAAGGAACAGGTCAATAACTGAAGCAACAAGAGCTATGTTGTTTGAAAATGATTTGGCTAAGACTTTTTGGAGAGAAGCAGTGAACACAGCAGTATACACTATGAATAGAGTACAAATTAAAGCAGATACAAACAAGACACCTTATGAATTATGGTTTGGACATGCACCCTCAATTAAGTATTTTAGAATTTTTGGAAGTAAATGTTATATAAAGAGAGATGATGATATAGGAAAATTTGATCCTAGAAGTGATGAAGGAATATTTCTTGGATATTCTTTAAAAAGAAAAGCATATAGATGTTATAACAAAAGAACTAAGACTATTGTTGAAAGTGCAAATGTAAAAGTTGATGAGAAGTTTAAAATTCAGGAAAGAATGCTTGATTATGAATCTGATGGAGAAGCACAACCTTAGCCTAACATTGAAAATGTAGAATTATTTTTTGAAACTAACAGTGATTTGCTGAATGAAAGTCATACTAAAGAAAATAGAGAAGAAAATAGAGAAGAAAACAAAGAAGAAAGCAGAGAAGAATCTACAACTGGAACTAGATCAGTAACTATGACACCTAACAGGTATATTTTGAGACATCACCCTGTTGAGAAATTTATTGGAAGTTTAGACAAAGGAGTTTTGACTTGAAATAAGGTACATTTCTGTTTGATTTTTCAAATTGAACCTAAGACTACTAATGAAGCTTGTGAAGATGAACATTGGATTAATGCTATGCAAGAAGAACTGGAGCAGATTGAAAAAAATAAGACATGGGAATTAGTCCCTAGACTTGAAGACAAGAATGTGATTGGAACAAAGTGGGTATTTAGAAACAAGATGAATGAACAAGGAGAAGTGATAAGAAAAAAAGTAAGATTGGTATGTAAATGATATTCACAACAAGAAGGAATTGACTATAAAGAAACTTTTGCACCTGTGGCCAGACTTGAAGCAGTGAGAATGTTTCTAGCATATGCAACTTACAAGAAATTCAAAGTGTATCAGATGGATGTGAAGTTAGCATTTTTGAATGGTGAATTGGAAGAAGAAGTCTACATTGAGCAGCCTAAAGGTTTTCCTTTGACACAAGAAGGAGATATGGTATGTAAGTTAAAGAAAGCTTTATATGGATTAAAACAAGCACCTAGAACCTAGTATGCAAGATTGGATAAGTATTTATTGAAATTGGGATTTATAAAAGGAACAACAGATAGTAACTTATACACAAAAGAAATTGAGAATGGTCTATTGGTTATAGTTATATTTGTTGATGATATTATCTTTGGAGGAGAAGATGAAGCTAGTGACAAATTTGCAGATGAAATGAAGACTGAATTTGGGATGAGCATGATTGGAGAAATGAAATATTTTTTGGGATTACAGATAACACAAAGCAAGGAAGGTATATTTTTAAGTTAGAGTAAGTATTTGAATGACTTATTGAAAATATTTGGTATGAAAGATTCTAAACCTGTTGGAAGACCTATGGTAATTGGACATAACTTATCTAGCAAAGATGAGACACCAACAGTTGAGTAGAAAAAATACAGATCTATGATTGGAGGATTGTAGTACTTGACACATACAAGACCTGATATAGCACATTCAGTTGGGATTGTAGCAATATTTCAAGCAGAACCTAGAGAATCACATTATGCAACAGTAAAGAGGATACTGAGATATCTAAAAGGAATAATGGATTATGGATTATGGTATGAGAATTCTAATGATTTTACTTTATGTGCCTATACTAATGCAGATTGGGGAGGCAGCGTTGATGACAAGAAAAGCACCAGTGGTGGAGCCTTTTTTCTTGGAAGAAAATTGGTCTCTTGGTTAAGTAAGAAGCAAAATTGTACTTCATAAAGTATAGCAGAAGTAGAATATGTTGCAGCAACAAATAATTGTAATTAGATTATTTGGATGAAGCAGATGTTGAAGGATATTGGAATAAAGTTTGATGAGCCTATTGTTATACATTGTGATAACACCAGTATAGTGAGTATGTCAAAAAATCCTATTTTACATTCTAAGACTAAATATATTGAGATCAAGTATCATGTTGTAAGAGAGAAAGTTGTAGAAAAAAAAAAAGTAAGATTGGAGTACATAAGCACAAAGGAACAAATAGTAGATATATTTACAAAACCTTTACCTAAGGATACATTTGTGTATCTAAGAGGTATGCTTGGGGTTATGCCCCAACCTATTTTTGAGAATTGATACAGATGATTGCATACGTCCAGTGGTATATGAGCCCTATCTTTCTTTTTGATTGGATGTTGGAACTTCCTCTATGGGGGAGTTTATGAGTTGAGTCATGAGGACTCTTGTTATTGTATTTTTTTGAAAAGTGTCTTTTGACATTAAGTTTTTGTTGAATTAGTGATGGAATTTCTATCATTGATGTCAATGGGGGAGAGATATACATGAAAAACATTGTGGATTGTATCAGAGAGCTGAATAGGAAAACAAAGCAAGATTTAATTTGATATTTTGTAGTGGTGTTGCAGTATTGGATTTTTGGAACATTGGATGTTTTTCATCTATGTTTCCATCAATACCAATGGGGGACATTGTTAGGAATGAATGCAAAGTATTTTGGTAGTCATTCTGTAGCAGTTGTTGTTGCATTCATGACTTGGATTGTCATTGATGTCAACATAGTGATATTCTGGATATCAGTAGGAAAGCAGGTACAGTTTTATTTTGCACACATGTTGTATTGTAGATTGGATTTTGCACAGTTGATGGTATGTTCTTTTTTGTGTTATTAACCTATGGTTAACAATGCAAAAATAAATTCATTCATTCATGAGAGTTATGAGCATTTTGGTGAAAGCAATGTTTAGACAGTGTTTCTGTGAAGCAGTTTTCAGAAATCAGAGGATATCTCTTAGCTGGGATGGAATCTAATTTTTCATAGTTAAAGTGATGTTGGAGACTCATTAATGATGATGTGGTTCATAGCGCAAACTTTGAAGACATGTTTGGAGAAAGTTACAGTATCTAGAAGCTGACAGTTTTATGTGAAATTTTGTGTGTAGCATGTAGAATTTATTATTTTGTAATTGAGGACCGACTCATTTGTAATTATTTGAGTTTGGTATATAAGAAGGAATTTTTTCCTTGTGGCAATATGTACTATGAAGTTTGAGATGTGAATATATGCATGAAGTGAAGAAGAGAGCTAATTCGGTGATGAAAGAAGACTTGTGAGTACAGAGATCTGGAATTGTGATCTTGTGTGGTAGAGAGTGCGGTTTTGGCACAATGAGAAGGAGGTAATATATTTCATATTATTTTGTTTAATAATTCTAAGATATTTTGAACAGTGGGTTCAAAGATCTTGCCTTGAAGCAATTTGGGCAGTGGGTCCTTCTGTCTTCCATAAACTCTTAACCGAGTTAGAATCTTTTAATAGGGATTCAAAATCTCCTAACAAGGATTTATATGTACTGAATGTATTTCATAAGACTCCTAACAAGGTCCATCCTCTAACAAGGAACTTTCATATTAGTGCATCATTTTGTGAGCATCATTCCCACCGGGGTTTACTCTTTTCAAGAGGTTCCCTAGTCAACATATCTTGTGTTATTGTGCAATTGTGTATGGCTATCTTTCTATGGTTGATTAGTACATTAATTATATTGTTTAAAGTAGTTGAATGGTTAAATTATTAGATAACTGATTCACCCACTCCTCTCAGTTATCTTGGGGATCTTTACTTTCTAACAAATTAATCCTAATATCTTTCAACAAAGTTGAGAAACTAATGAGATTTAAGGACAAAAAGACATAAATCACTCAAAAAGGATGAATCTCAATCACTCATTTCAATCTTTCAATCTCATCCACTCAATTTTGTCCTTTTGTCCAGAGCTTTGAGACAAACATTTAAAATTTTCCCCCCATTTGAAAATAATGCAAAGTATTTGACTCAGCCAAGGGTTAATCATGATTACTTCACTCCACCTTCTACCCTTGGGATTTTACTATAAATATGAGGCAATTTGGAAGCATAAGGGATCTTAGAAATTCATTTGTAAAGCATTGTTATTAGAGGCATTTTAAGAGCATTGTGAGCAATTTGAATATCTTTGTATCAATTTGAGCTAGAATAATCATTGTAGAAACATTGTAGGAGCATTATAGAAACATAATTTCTCATTTTAGAAGTGTCACTAGTGAGGATTGAGCTAAGGGCTTCACTTACCACATCTTTCTAGAGAACCATGAGATGCTATAGATCTTATTTTCAATTTTAATTAGATTTGCATTGTATTTACTTTGAATTGTAGCTAATTGATATTAATTTCATGAAGGTGATTATCATCGTCATGTGGTGACATGTTGTCTTATATTTTCTTGTTAGTTTGTTGGGATAGACCAAGAATGGGGCCAACCAGCATTGTGGAGTACATGGAGCAGCCGTAAGCATGATTCGCAATCATCAAGCAAGAAAGAAGTAGCTGAGAGGGGATATTGTGACAATCACCTTGGAGAGAGACATTGATGTCACTGAATTTCTTATATTTGGTCAAAAGATATCAAAGATCATTCCAAATGATGGTGGAAGCATATTGTCTTTGGAATTTGGCATTTGAAAATAGAGAAAAGGTTTTTAACTTAGATTCACAAGTGCATGATCGTGCTTGGGAAGTAGATGTGTTTCTCGTAGGGTTATTTTTAGTTGCAAAACCCTAATGGTGTCAAAGACCATAATCATTGAATCTTGGATAATTCTGAGCCTCTAATCGGTGTGTTGAAGAAGGATGACAATGAGAGATGCAAATTTTAATACGATTTCAAAGAGTTTTCAGAGGGTGTTAATTTCACATACATCATAGGGGTTTTGAAATACTTTTCCAAAAATGGTTTATGAAGCTGCATTACTATTGCCAATGCATTGTCCCAATTGAAACTTATAGACTCGAAAACATGTGACTTAATTTCTAGCTTGGTAGCAACCTCAACTAGGCTCTCGACAATAGAAAGATGAGGGTCTTTCTACACTAATTCTTTTGTGATGACTAACTCCTTCATAACCTTGAGATGAGGTGTCAACATCATTTGGATTGAAATTAGTCTAGCCCTTATTCTACCATTATTAGCTATCAGCTCAACTAATCTACCTTGTGTGTGTAGCAATTTGGTAAATTGGATGGACTTGGAGCTTGCATCCATGCTCAGTGAATGACCTATATACTTTAAGTCTAGTTTGAATTTGTTTATTAAAACTTGATTATCCTTAGTAAACTCTTCAAAATTGTATAATTTATTGGACAGAGAATGAGCATTATGTACAACTTCTTCTAAGTTTGTTACTAAGGCAGAAAGTTTTGCCTATTTGGCTGCAATGTCAATTGAAACCTTTTGTAGTAACTTGGTCTCAAACTTTCTCTCAGACCATTGTAAATTCTTATCATTTTCCTCATTGTCATCATCATTCTCCTTCTTAAGTATTTTCACAAGCTTTTCAAAGATAGGTGCAGACTCATTCATATCATCCATATCAAAAGCATCAATGAAAATACCTTTGATCTCATGCAAAACTTGCTTTTGGTGATGCTCCCTTCTCATTTCTTCTTGTTTACTATTCTTCTACAAAATATCCTACATTAATATCTACATTTGTGCATATGTCAATTTATCAGTTTCCCTCTTAGGAATCACTATAATATGATCAAGCATCACCTATGCTATAGGATATTTCTCCTTCTTCTTTTGTGATTTCTTCCTTAGTATGTTTCCACTCGACATCTATATAAGAGCTTTTGTAGCTTCTTGTTCCTTAGGATTTGGTTTTTATTTTTCATTCTCTTCCTCTATATTTTCCTTTTCCTCTACATGAGGACTCATTATAACTAATGTAGACATATATGCCTTCTCTTTAAGAGTCTCCTTGGCTTGTTCTTTCTTTTTCTTCTCAACATGTGTAATCTTAGGTGTGATTATAAACTTGTCCTATTTCTTAGCACTAGTACTCTCTAAGGCTTGTAGTTAAACTATGACCATATGAGGTTTTACTAGTGTATTTTTCATAGTTGATGTACTCTCAATCCATCAATAATCTTGTACTTGGATTAGTAATGGATTGGTGCTTGGTAGAAACTTGTTTAAGGCTACCTTGGCAAGTACTTTCTTTTGAATTTCCTCCTCATTTAATACATATGTTTTCAATGGGGTATCATCAATGATATCCACAATAGTGATCACATCATGTGACTCACTAACTCCATCCTTATATCCAATTTCATTTTCAGTCTATGGTTCATTGACATCTTCCTTATTATCCAATTCCACTCCACTAGATGTACTCGAATGTGAGCTCTTGTCAGTGATCATTCCAAAGATTATCTTCCACAACCTGGTGCTTTGTTGCACAAAATCTTCAATATTATTATTTAGAATGGAGTATGCTTGGAGATTTGGTAAAAAATTGTTTCTATACTACTTCATATACTTCTTAATGTACTGTGGGGATAGATGTGGAATTACTTCTACAAGAGTTCTCTCCCTTATCTATTTTTCTGTCATCATGGCATCCTGCCATTTTTTATCTATTCTTTTGAATAACTCTTTAAGGATTAGATTGACCAATTGTAATGGAGTCATTTTAAAAGTACAGAACATATCAAGAATATCATCCTCTACTTTTTCTTTCTGTTCACTTCTTAACCTCTCAAACCTTATTTTTTTAAATCTTGCTAGACCACCACTGCTCTTGATTTTGTGGCATATTTCATCCATAGTCAATTGTCTCCTTTGTGATGGTGCCTTCTTATTTACATTCTCATTTTTTTTAGTATCCTCATCATCATCATAATCATATTTCTCCAAGATTACCTTCCTTCTTGGTTTCTTCCTTATATTGCTTGATATATCCTTATCCTAAACTAGTCTCCTCTTCCCTGATGTAGGGGTCTTCTTCTATGGCTCAAAAGTTGTAAAACTAGAAGGTGCCCTTGTTCTAGGTCTAATTACTATAGGAGGAGTGGGATTAGGTTTTTTCAATTATTTCTTACTAGGCTCAATAATTGATGTCTTCTTGTCTTTTCTAGTGACTATAGTCTCTTCCTCTTCACTTTATTCTGAGTCACTTGATTTATCCTCTCCTAACCCTTCTATCAATGAAAGAGGTGTAGTTTCCTCTTCTCCTTCTCCTAGCATCTTTTCTAGGTTCTTTACTATCTTCTTCCTTTCTCTCTCCGTGGTTGCATATTTCAATCCCATGGTTATCTTGGATTTTTACTCCTAGTAAGTCCCAATAGATTTTTCTTTACTATCTATTTATTCAACTAATAGGGCTTTTATTTCTATAATTTTTCATCTATATTCACTTCATAAGGTAATGGCCTAAGCCATCATACCCTCATTGTAACTTCTTGTACATATGTGAAGTTGGTATCAACTAGGAAACATATGTCATTGTAATACTTCTCCACTAGTGATACAGGAATTCCACTTCTTTTCCTCATTTTCTTCTTAAACTCAACAAAATAACTATCCAAAACACCCTCAAATTTATCTCCTATTTGATCAATAAATTCATTTATTTGTAGGGTAATAGATTAGTTCTTGTCCCATACAACATCACCAATAGTAGGAAAACTATCTTGTATATAGAATAATAAACAGACAAGCATAAAACCAAACTTACACATTGAATTCTCTTCTCTTCTGATGAAAGTGAGGTTCTCAACCAATTGTGTTAATTGTATCTTGGAAAGATCATAGGTATGATCTTTCTTCACCATCTTCCAAGATTAGTCCACCGCTATAAATGGAACACTATCTAGCCAACTAGATTTGTACAACTTATGTGCAATTATTCTTACTGCAAAATCAATTTTTGGATCTGTAATTATAGAGATAGTCATCCATCTTTTGTTCCATATCACCTAAGTGCTATCTTGTATAATATCCTTTGTTTGGTATCTCATTGTCTTTTTCCCTATAAGACTAGGGTAACTAGTTACTCTGTGTATCATCTCCTTTGTGATCTTAATTGATCCATCCTCCAGCTAAATCTTCATGTCATGTACACAACTCAACATGATTTTGATCCATTTGACCTTAAAGTTCTATTGGAAGTCAAGGGCATGCACCAAACCTCAATTGACAACATTTTGGTATTCATCCTTCAAAACCTGATTGCTCCATATTTTTTCATATGCTTCTCTAAGCTCAAAATAACCTATTTCTCTAATTTTGCACATGTAGAATGTGTGTACATCATTAATCCTTAAAAAATTTGGAGGAATAGATGACAAGGCACTCATGAGATATACCTTCATTGCACTCTCAAGAACAACTTGATATTTATGTGGTTTATACACATCATTCCTTATAAGTTGAATGTTAAATACTTCCTTCCCTTGCATCTTAGCTCTAACAGATGATGTAGATTCCGTATCTAGGGTTCAAATAATAATGTGAGTAGCTTGGTAAATAACTTGTTTAAATAGTTCTACGATGTTTTCTAATGGAAAGTTTTGAGGATCTCTACAAATTTCACTTAATAGAAATAGATCTGGATAATTGCTCTTGAATCACTCTACAAGTTCTCAAATCGATGGTGAAATGAGAATAAACCATAACATTCCTCTTTATAGACTTCAAATAGTCAGATTAGGGCTTCATTATGATTCGTATACTTTCTAGGTGAAATACAACTCTCTCGACAATCTCATGTCTACTTGGTAATCATATGCTCGATCAATAATTTCATTCAATTTTAGCTCGGTAATTATCACATCTTGACTACCATAGGATCTCAATGTACACTAGTGAATCCATCACTATGAACTTTAGATACTAATGCTTGACATCAAATATACAATGTAGCTTCTTTCTCAAATTTGTCCTAATGCATCTTAATCTATGCAGATATGGCCTTTAACATAACATATTTTAGGAATTGATATAAAATAAATCATTATAAGATTCACTTACTCGCATACCTTCTTTTCTTAGTTTGAAGTAGTGTAATCACCTGATCCATTGGATTGGGTGACCTTAGGTTAACTGGATTCACTATTGTTTTCTTATTCTCTCTTCTTCCATGTCTTATTCATCTGGTTTCTCATCTTCTCAATAGTTTCTTCATTCTTGACTTGTTCATTTCTAATTATGTGTTTTCTATAGTCTCTCTTTAAGTGACCAATCTTATTGCATTTGTAACAAACTAGACTTCCACTCATCCAACTCTTGGATTTTCCTCTAAAGTGGGTCTTCAAATAGTTGTCTCCAATATGACCATATTTTCCACATGAATGACAACTATACCATGTATTGTACTCCCAATTGTATGTGTTACCTTTCCTCGGTACTTTTTTATTTTTATTGGATGTTCACTTAGCTTTGGAACTACACTCATTTTCTCCATGTCCATATTTTTGACAATCAAAACAATGTCCTTGAAATCTAGGTGAGGTAGGTGGATTATTGACCTTTGACCTGCATTCATGTGCCTGATGTCCATTTTTACTATAGTTAAAACAATTTCCATTGAATTTTGGTTTAAGATTGGACTTACCATACTTGCTTCTATAGATGTTAGTTGTGTGTCCTATCTCTCCACAATGACGACATGTAGGTGTTTTTTCTTTGGCTTTGCATTCCTCTATTCTCCACGCTTTGATGATTATCCTTCTTTAGTGGATGATAGGTGCTCATCATGTCCAAGTCAAAAAGTATCATTGTATCTTCTAGGTGATCTTAAGAGTTCTTCAAAGTATCTCATAGCTTCATTAGGTTTTTTCATCCTTTCATTCAGTTATTTTTCAAATCTTAGTACATTCTTTAGTTGGCTATTTTTTGATCTCAGATTTGTGATTTCCACATCTTTCCTACTCAACTTTTTATTAGCAAGTAGCAGTTGATTCACCATGTCTAATTTATTATTTTTCAACCTCTGTATGTCACATTCCCTTTCATCAAGTGTTATAGATATTTTTATTTTATCTTCTTCTTCCATTTTCTTTTCTTCTTCAGCTTTATTTTTCTACTCAACAACTTCACAAAGTCTTACTGATTGTATTTCCTATTCTCTCTTTAGATTTATGATGTCCTCACTTAGTATGTTGTTTTTTTTTAGTAGATCTGTTATAGCTTTTTCAATTTTATTTGAATTTCCACTATTAAATAGACCTCTAGTATCTTCTTCTTGGTATTGAGTTTCATTCTATTGAGTTGCCAATTCTCTAATTTTGCTTATGGATTTCTTAAATTCACCTCTAGCTACTTCAAGATAATGTAGTGCAAGCTGAATGCCAATATTCTAATTCTCTATAATATTTCCCAACTTATAAACCTCCACCTCTGAGACCTTTAACTCACAAATGATAAGACTTCTTTAAGAGACTTATCGATTATACCAATTGTTGGAAATCTATTATAGGAAAGTTAGATACTAAGAGGGGGTGAATCATATATCCACCAATAATTACATTTTGACATAAATTCACTTAAAAAACATAAACATAAAATTCAATATTGAAATATATCTAACATTCTAATCTTCATCTATGAAATTTGAAAATAACACAAAGATTTTGGTTACGCATATACCCTTGAAAGGTAAAACTAGGGTGGGGATGATAGCCATAAATCTTCACTACCAGAGTATTAAAGTTGGCTTGTTATGGATACAAAGGGTTGATCATAAACTAATGATCTAACCTATGAGGGCTCTACCCTACTAAGAGCTTACAGACTTATATAATCTACATTGAAAAAGGATTTAAACATACAACAAAGTAAGCACTAGGTTACGATATTTACTTAGGGATTTTACGAACACTTTGTTAAGAGATTTACCCTAATTCACCTATTAAAATGTCTTAGTACATGATCCTTTAGTTTTCATTGTGATGTTGATAATAAATATTCTCCTTCCAATATATATTTGATCTCTTCTATTAAATATATCTTTGTTATGTCCTTCATTTCTCTGGTTGGTCATTGATCTATGCCTCCAATAATCAAAACACTTCTTTGTTCTGCATGTATGAGATCTCCTTCATACTCACACTCTCCATATTCTACTACATGTTAGTTTTCAGATCTAATCTTATATAAAAGATGATAAACTCCATAGATCAAGATCAATGATCTAGATTGTCTACTTATGTCTCTTAAGCATTCCCTAATTCTGAATGGTTCCATATATTATATAGGGATCAATGATTACAAATGTAAGGCATAATCACCTCCTTATTTTCCTCAACAAACAATAAATATAATGTAGATGTCAGTCAAAATGGTTTGCCTAAGTTTTTGTGCCATTACAAACACATATATCAAATCTAGCTTTCGAGACATATGAAGTCTCTAACACTTAGTATTCACTATTCTTCATATACTGGTGCTTGGCACTAACATATCTACACAACTCATCATAAGCTTTCTTGGCTATTACTGAAGCACTCGATGACCTCTGGCTTTCATGGTAGTAACTACTACTTGGTAAATGTACAATGTATAAGTCTAGACTTTAATTCATCCTATACATGATGACTTGGTTGCAGTTATGACCGACCAACATTGCCTAGAAAATGATTAAGTTTAAGACACTAATAGACAACAAAAATTAAGGATCAACATAATGATCGTTGCATGTATTTTTATAGGGTTCAGAGATAAATTAACACCAACATGAACCAAATAAATAGGTAGAAATGTGCTCAAACATAAAAATAAAAAAAACATAACTAAATCAGTATTCTAGGAAAGTAAAGTCTTCATTATAACTAAATCTGCATTTCTATAATTAAACAAAAAATGCAAAAAATACATAGGGTTAGAATATTTAAAAAATAATGTATAGAAACATAATAAATTCTAAAAATAAGATGTGAGTAGTAGTAAATGGTAGAAGGCCATACAAATCCATGATAGAAGGTATGTAAATGAAGATTAATATAATGGTGAAGTGGTAGGAATGCTAACACATTATATAAATCTATGGTGTTCAATGTAATTGTATTATTGAGATGTACCTCATTATAAGATAAATAATAGTCTATGAGAATAAATAAATTTGAAAGATAAACCATAATTAGAAGCCATAGGGCATGTAATAAAAGTAAGAGAAAAAAATTTTAAAAATGTGTTTATCTAGGCTTAATACAGACTTGACAAAAATTCAAGTCTAATTACATTAGATTAAAAATATCTCTAGAGAAAATAAAATTATCATAATATTTTATAACTAAATATTATCGAAGGGTGTTCTTAGCTTAATAATCAATATTATGTGTTGGTAATGATATTCTGAATTGACTGATCCTACTTGAAAATTTATGCTCTTTGTTTGACAATAGTGTTTGGCTCTAATATAGCACATTAAATATTGAAATCTACTTTTGATTACTATAATTTTTATCTTGGGTACCATGACATTGATCTCTATTATGGATTTAATTTATAATGTGTGAAATTAATAGCACAAGATGAGAACTGACGCAGAGTGGGAAACAGAGGTGGTGGATAGAGGACAACAACTAATGAAACTTGAGAGTCCTAGCACTACAATCTCACTACCTTTGTTGGCCCAATCTACATCAATTGGTATCAGATCCTAGGAGTATCCTAGGGAGAAGGAGAAGAATACTTTGAAGTCTTTGGTGTACCAATTCCATTTTTGAAGCCTTGGAGTGCCTATCCCTCATTCTGTGTCCCAATGTTGAAGGTGTGCTTGAAGATGTCAGAAGCTGAAGGAGATGAGATCGCTTAGTGGGTCACCAATCCAGAACTTGCAAAGATTGTAAGGGAAAAAATGGAAGTCAATAGAAGTTTGAGACAAGAAATGGTAATATTTACAAGTCCTATTAATAGATATGAACAAAGATAAGAACATGGTGGTGATGAAGACTTTGTTACAAGGGAGGAACCATTGGATCCTAAACATGCTATGTTAGAGAGAATCTTGAAGGCTTTGAAGCTTGGTGAGTCCAAGGTAAGACTTGAACTTCTAATGTTTGATGGGAGGATGGATGATGAGTTGTTACTAGATTGGTTCAATGCCTTAGAAAATCTCTTTGAATGTGATGATGTGCAAGAAAGAATGAAAGTGAAGACAGCCAAGTCTAGATTGAAAGGACATGCTTTACTATGGTGGGATAACCTACGAGAAGATAGGCTGAGAAAGGGTTGGTCAAATATTTCTTCTTGCCCAAGAATGATGGAGAAAATGAAGGACAAGTTCCTTCTTGAAGATTACAAGGTCTAGCTCTACAAGAGGATACAAGGGTTGAAGAAAAAGGAAATGGAGGTCCCTAAGTACACTAAGGAGTATCATAAATTAGACATCAGGTTAGCACATGATGAGGAAGTAAAGGAAAATAATTCTAGATACCTTGGTCAACTAAAGTATAACATACTAGATGAGATGACCATGGCTACTCCTAGGACATTGGAGTAATGCTTCAAGTTGGCCATGAAGGCTGAGGATAAATTGAAGAGGAAAAAAGAAAGGTAGGGTAATCGAACAAGACAATGCATTAGAGGAAGAGGAGGTAGGTTCAATGAAGGACAAACTTTACAAATTGCTAATGACAAGGGCAAGGAAGTTTTCGATGAATCTAATCCTAGAGGAGCTAATATGCATGGCAGGGGTAATGGTGTCTTCATAGGTGTATGCTTCACATGTGGAGGAGAAGGGAATCAATCCTAGAAGTTTTGTGAGAAAGGAATGTGGTGTAGGGGCACCTTAGGGTAAGGAAATCCCTAATAACTATTTTGGCTTGTAAATGGTCTAGCCAACTATTGACATAATAAGTGTATGGTGAAAATGTGACCACACTTCTATGAACCATTACATGCAAGGTTGTTCAAAGGTGAGGCCTCAAAAAGAAGCTCATAGCTCTTTATGCATGGAGTTGCAAGGCACTATGATAATTGCCCTCAGCTAGAGCTACAAACTTGTGACCTTGTTAGTCAACCACACAATGAGAGATTCATAAAATTGAAGACTAGGGCAAGAGTGCCAAAATCCCCAAAATGAATCAAATGTGCAAGATGCAAATGAAACTAGTATGAATGCATAATTAATCTATCAAATGACAATGCAAACTAATCTATGAAAGGAAATTGCAATGGATTACAAACTCCTAATTAAGCTATGTGAGCTAAATCTATTGCATAAAAGGAAAATTACTCTAAAATGCCATGATATGCAAACTAATCAAATGAAATGTGCAACTAAATGATGAAAGAAAATGAAAGGAAGCAAGTCTTCAATGTCTTCAAAGGAGTCTTCAAAGTAAGCTAGAAAACCTGCAGCATAACATTAGCATAAGAAAGATGGATGCAAAATAAGGAAGAGAGCTCTCCTTTTATAAGAAATGAAAAGAAATGGACCATTGAGATTAAGAGGCAAAAGACTTAATCAATGGTGGATAAAAATGGAAGCTTGATCCTTGTGCACAAATATCCTCCAATGAGAAAATAGGAGTTGAATTTTGTGTCCATATGAGACAAAAAGAACTTTTTCCCTTTTTATAAAATAAGAATAATGCTTTTATTTGTGCAACTTAGGATAAGAAGAAAAGTGGAGGCTTTTTATTTATTAAAAGGGGAGGAAATATTCCTTTTAAGTAAATAAAAACTTTAGGATAAAATGGTTAGCCCAAGGAAAATAATCGAAAATGATGAAATAGGATTTGATCAAGGAAATTGATACAATTGAAAATGTTGATTTTTGAAAATATTGATTCAGGATATTGATAAAATTGTAGAATGGGGGCCCAAAGTCTAGGTGACCATTTTAGGGTGCCTACATTTGCCCCTCTTTGACTAATCTGTGATCGATCTAGGAACACATGCAGTCAAAGAAGAATTGAAATGTGAGATCAATCTAGGATCACAAAACAACTCATATGTGAGGTCTATTCGGGATCACACCTAGACAAACATAGACAAAGGATTCTAGACATGAGGTCAATTTGGGATCATATCCAAAATAAGAGATAAGAATCTCAAGCTTGAGTGAAAGCTCACAGAAAAATAACTGAATCAAGAAAATCAAGGAATCAAGGATTAAAATCTAATAGGTACTGCCCCCTCGGAATTGAAATCAAAATCAGGTAGAGGAGAAGCAAAAAATTGATAAAAGTTGATCAAATCGTAATGAAATCACAATCAAAGATAAATGATAACAGGATAACCATTAGGTAGTGAAAATGTGCCCCAGTGATGAATTAGAAGAAAAGAAGTGGGGTGAATGGAAGACTAGAAGTTTGAAAGACATGAAAAGGGAGAAATTCCATCAAAGATCGAAGAATTATGCCTCAAAAGGTCAATCAACTATGCAGAAGAAGGGAAAATTTTGAAGCATGATTTTGACTATCAAGATGAATTCAGATTTTGATTTTGAGTCCAAAAATGGATCCAAGGCGTCGAGATTAGCCAGGGGTGCAATTTTTGTGCAATTCTGAAGTATTTTTAAAATTAAGTCAAAAAGTCAAAATTCTATATTAGGGGTAAAAAGTGTCATAGAAAAGGATGTGAGATGAAAGACAAGAAGTGAAAGACATGATCAAGAGGAAGTGGAAGGTGAGCGCAGTTGACCAACAGGTCCACATAAGATGAAAAGGAGAGCTCTCTCCATATGCAAGATGCAAAACTAAACTAACATAAACCTAAAAATGAAAACTACTATGAAAGTGCTTGACTTGCAAGGTCACAATGCTAATAGACATCTAATTATCATCATCAAGCATTATTGGTAGCATCATCAGATCATACAATGCACACTAGCATAACTATGTGAATATGAATATGATCTTTATCAGATAGAAATATGGAAATCCCACCTAAGCATCAAAGACATGTAGGTCAAGATGACTAGTGCAGTGAGATTACCTAAGTTTGATATGGCAAGATTATGCTTGTATCAAGACACATGAAAGTTGGGATAACTAGAAGCATGCACTCACATAAAACAGTCAAGGATAATACCTTGTAGATCCTAAGTTTCAAGTAAGACCAGCATAAATGCTCATGACAATTAGGATCAACAAAATATTCCCACAAGCAAATAAATAAATAAAACATGCTCTCATACCCTTAGTCTTCTAGCTATGCATCATCAAAAACTTCTCAGGGAGAGACCACTCATTAAAGAAATCCTCATAGACAACACACAAAGAAAAATAAAGTCAACATATCTCAATGAGTTGATTGTTTAAGTGCGTGTGTGTTGGTCATAGAGTCCAACTCTGAGTATTACATCTTCTTAGTGAGAAATATCACATTACACTTGGACCATTGGGTGAGACATCTAATAAGTGTTAAGAAACACTCGACACAAGGGTAGTGTTTAAAAACATTGTTTGGGCTAGTGTTAAAAAACACCTGTTGTGAAATGCCCCAAGAGATAAATGCACCTAAAGGACCTATGCAAATGGTTATGCCCCCTAGACAAAGATAAATACCAATTCTAGACTACGCCAAATAAGATCAAGACATGATGGAGAAAGGCTCAGTGTCGAGGACGCATGCTAACAAATAGGAGTGCAAAGGCCTCAAGTAGCACCTGTTTCCATGTTTTCACCACTTGGATTTATTGCAATTTGTTTTTTCTTTTTTCTTTTTTTTGTATTTTTGCTACCAAGGTGTCTGTTTCCAGGTTTTCACCAAGGCACTTTTTCTATTTTTTTGAATTTTTTGAATTTTTTGCTTTTTTTGTATTTTTTTAGGACTTTTTATACTTTTTAGGATTTTTCAGCATCATAAATTAATTTTTTTGGTATTTTTTCAGGATCGTAAAATATATACAAAGGATTCCCCTAGACAAAATGGGCATCAAGGATAGAACTTCTTTAGGTGCAACACATTAATGGGATCAGGGAGTTGTTCCCCATTCTCATCAGATAACAAATAAGCACATGTACCAAAAGTAGCAGTGATGACATATGGCCCAAGCCAATTAGGTTTGAACTTCCCCTTTTGTTATCTGTTCTGTTGATTTTTAGTGTTCTTTCACAAAATGAGATCACCTAATTGATACTCTCTAGTGTGAACCTTCTTGTTGAATGTCTTGGACATATGCTTCTGATATACTCTCATATGATTAAAGGAAGCTTTATGCTTTTCATCTAGAAGTTCTAGTTCCTATAACCTCATGGCATGATAATCCTCATCTGTAATCAAACCTTTGAGAGAGACTCTGAGTGAAGGTATCTCTACTTCTAAAGGTAATACTGCTTCAGCACCATAAGTAAGTGCAAAAGGAGTGGCCCCAATAGGTGTGCAAATGCTTGTTCTATAAGCCCATAGTGCTGGATTAATTTGTAGGTGCCAATCCCTACCATTCTTGTGTACTATCCTATGAAGAATATTAAGAATGGTTTTATTAGAGGCTTCTGCTTGTCCATTTCCCTGTGGAAAGTAAATAGAGGACCAATGTTGCTTGATTTTAAATTTTTTGCATAGATGCTTGAGGTCCTTATTCTTGAATTGTCCTCCATTATTAGTAATGATCTTCGAAGGCACTCCAAATCAGCAAATAATGTGATTTAGAATAAAGAGTGAAATAGTCTTGCCCGAGGCAATAGAAAGAGGTACTGCCTCTACCCACTTCGTGAAATAATCAATAGCTGTGATGATAAACTTATGTCCACCTGATGAGTTGGGGTGAATTTTCCCAACAAGGTCAAAGGCCTAGCGCTGAAATGGCCAATGAGAAACAGAAGGGATTAGCTCCCTACCTAGAGCATGAATGAGGTTTCCATGTTTTTGACATTTCTCGCAAGACTTAGAGAAAGCTACTGCACTTACTTGCATTGTGGGCCAGTAATACCCCACCCTAAGCAATCGACAGGCCATGGCAACACTGTTAGAATGTCCACCAAAAATTCCCTCGTGAATGTCAACTAATGCTTGGTTAGATTCCTCCTTTTCCAAGCACTTAAGAAGCATCCCATCAAAACCCCTCCTATATAGATCACTAGAAATGAGGGTGTGGTGAGAGGCATTGCAGATGAGATTTCTACATCTAGAATGGTTGAAGTGTCAAGGATGATGCCATCATGAAGATATGAATAGATAGCACCATATTGGGAGGACTCATGTGTGACAAGGGTACAAATGACTTGACTTTTAGGTGAATCAAAGATAGGGTAATGCTGTTCTTCCACCAAGAACTCAAATCAGGACTCATGCTGCTCCAATTGCAAAAGGGAAGCTAATGTAGCCATAGCATCTGCAGCCTTGTTGTCTATCCTAGGGATTTGCTAAAATGTCACAAAAGTGAAATAGCATCTCAAAGAATCAACCATCTTCTTATAGGATATTAGCTTGTCATCTTTGGTTTGATACTCTTCATTGACTTGATTGATTATCAATTGTGAATCCCCAAAAACATGAAACTCAGTGATATTGCATTCTATAGCCATCTTTAATCCATTTTTTAATGCTTCATGTTCTACTATATTGTGTGTACATGGAAAGAGTAATTTGTAAGACTTTGGTATAGTATATCCATGTGGAGAAACAAACAATATCCCTTCACCTGACCCATTTGCATATTAGAGCCATCAAAGAACATTTTCCAGGTGCAAGATGTGACATGTAATATATGTTCATCAAGAAATTCAACTTGTATAGGCATGCTATCCTTAACTGGAAAATCAGCAAGTTTGTCTATAATATCCTGCCCCTTTATGGCCTTTCTTTCAATGTACTCTATGTCAAATTCTAATAATATCATCATCCACTTAGCAAGCCTTCCTGTGAGAGCAGACTTACTAAGAAAATATTTTAGAGGATCAATCTTAGCAATTAAGTATGCATTATGAGCTAGCATGTAATGTCGCAACTTTTGGGAAGTAAACACCACAGCAAGACAAGCTTTCTCAATATTATTGTAATTCACCTCATATGACACAAGAGTATGACTTATATAGTATATGGCCCTCTCTTTTCCATTTTCATCCAATTGAGCCAAAAATGCCCCCAAGGAAGTGTCTGTAGCTAAAATGTATAGGATCAATGGTTTCCCTAGAATAGGAGGCATTAGAATAGGAGGCATTAGAATAGGAGGCATTAGAATTGGAGGATTAGCCAAATATTGTTTGATTTGATCTAGGCTCTTTTGACAATCCTCGTTCCAAACATAAGAAGCACCCTTATGCAATGTCTTATTAAAAGGCTGTGCTCTATTTGCAAGCTAAGAAATAAACCTCCTAATCAATTGAAGATATCCCTGAAGACTTCTCATTTGATTGATATTTTGAGGAGGTGGCATATCTAGAATTGCTTGGACCTTTTCAGGATCAACCTCTATGCCTTTTTCTGAAATGATAAATCCTAAAAGTTTTCCTAAAGTGACACCAAACGCGCACTTTTTCAGATTTAGCCTAAGTTGAAACTATCCCATTCGATCTAGAATCACTTCCAAATCTTCAAGGTGTGTATCCCTTTTTCTTGATTTTTCCAAGGTATCATCCACATAATCTTCCATGTTCTTATGCATCATGTCATAAAATATAGTTGTCATAGCTCGTTGATAGGTAGCCCCCGCATTCTTTAGTCCAAATGGCATGACATTCCAACAATAGGTTCCCCATGCGGAAGTGAATGCTATTTTCTCTTGATCTTCGGGTGCTATCTTAATCTGATTATATCCACTAAATCCATCCATTAGAGAGTATATTTCATAACCCATTGTCATGTCCACTATCATATCACTATTTGGAAGTGGAAAATCATCCTTTGGGCATGCTTTGTTTAAAGCTCTAAAATCTATACATACACGAATGGACCCATCATGTTTAGAAACTAGTACTATGTTTGAGATCCATTCTGCATAATCTATGGCTCTGATAAATCAAGCTCTCAAAATTTTTTCTAATTCCACTTTGACAAGGAGAGCTACATGTGGATGCATTTTTCTAAGTCTCTATTTCACTGGTTTGACCCCTAGAGCTATGGATAAGTGATGCATTATAAGATTTGTGTCAAGCCCTGGCATGTCTGAATATGTCCATGCAAAATTGATTTTTTTCTTTTGTAGGAATTATGCATATGTCTTTGTTTCTTCATCTGATAAAGATTGAGCAAGATGAACTATCTGAGGAGCTTCTTTTGTGTTCAAGTTTACTAGCTTTATTGGTTCAATCAACACTGAGGATCTGTCCTAAAAATAGCTAGGAAAGTTATTAAGTACCTCATCCTTAGGTGCCTCAAAGAGGTTTTCACCCTTAGATACATCTTTTCTTTTTACTATTTTTGGTTCTGACACCGCCACAAAGTGGTTTTCGCCATCAGAACATCTATTCTTTTTCTTTTTTTCTTTTATTTTGAGACTGAGGTACTTAATATCAGGCTCAGTCATACTCGCAGTTGGCTCACTGGTGGAAGACACTACTGGCTCAATGGCATTAAGGTAACATGTGATCTCATAGTCATTCTGAAAATTCAATAGTTGTAGCTCTTATGAAATTTGAGACCAATCAATTAAATGGTGGTTCACAATAGGCAATTTTATGACTGGTTCAACATTGTGAATGTGATGGATGTCATTTTTAGTGACCATATATTCAGGATTTATCAAGTTCCCTTCTAAAGTACCTGAATTGGTGTTCATCCTTCCTAATGAAGTATCGTTCACTAAGGTGATTCGAGGAGTCCAATCCTCTAGCCCTACACTCGGCTCATCAACTACGTCGGTTTGGGCATTATAGGCCTGAATTTGCTGGAAAGGATAAAATCCTTCACACACCTGGAATCCCACTCCAAAGAATGTGGAGATGCATTTTCAAGCACAACATAATGTGTGCTTCGGATAAATTCTACAACACACTAAGATTCCCGCCCCAAGGAGAGTGGAAGTGCAAATGGAAGCTAATCATGGAAGGGGCGCAGTGGACAAAATTCTCAACTCAAAAAATCTTGCTCTGATGTTTTCTCGGACATGAACAAGGTCGGTCACGGAATGAATGTTGAAGACAAAATCCAATACACACTCAAACTCATGAGTGAGATTTTGACATATGCAAATTAATCATTTTGAAAATTGGAAAAGATCGAATTGAAGCACGAATCCATTTTTGGGAAGGAAATAATAAAGTTTTTTTTAATTTTAAGTTTCAATTGTAAAATTGGTTAGATATTAATTTTTAATTTATATTTAACTAATTAATCTTTAAAAAAAAAAAATTGTAAATAAAATAAATTGGGATGAAATCGATTTGGATGTAATGGAAAATTTAATTAATATTGATTTTTAGCAATATTTAATTAAAATGCAAAAAATTGATAAAACAAAAACAAATAATTAAAGAATAAAAGTTCAAAAAATTGGAAATTGTCTTAGAAAGATTTTTTTTATTTTATGTTTTAAAATTGAAATTGGTTAAATATTGATTTATTAATATTTAATTAATTAACTTCTCAAAAAATCAAAAAAAAAATTGGAAAATTTTAAGGAATGGGAAACCTTCTTCATGAAGACAGAGTGCTCAAATTAGCAGATTCTAAAAGTGAGGAAAAAACATAGACAAGTGGCAAAGAATCTTTTCAAAAAGAGGGCAGCTACCTAATTTTAGCCTACAGTCTTTAAAGCATCTTTTCAAGATTTTGAGAGCCTATAAGAGAAGGCTTTGCTCATTTCATTCTCACACAAATCGAGAGAGCATTCTTGAGGAGAGAAAAGGATTATTTCTGGAGGTGTGAATAAATTTGTGAAATTTTCAAAATCTTCTTCAGTAAGTCGATCAGAGGTACAAATTTTATGAGGAGAGAGAAAATTGAATTTTGGACAAGATGAAGAAATTCTGGCCGATCTTTGAATTTTGGGATGAAGTTCTTCTCTTCTTTTTAATGCTCTTATAAGTTTGTTTTTTCTCTTTCTATTTTGCAAATGGTTGAACCTAGAGGAAACAACGTAAGTAGAAGGCAACTGATCAAGAATGAACAAAGAGAATTCTACCTAGAATCCAAAATTGTCTCGAAGTGGATTGATGTGAAGGACACAAATCTTGGATGCCTTGATTTGAGCGAGTTCTAGAGGAGGATGTTTGGCTATAAAGATCATCACCTGACATACTTGGCTACTCAAATTGTGAATGGTGGGATTGTAGCTACAGTCAGATTCCCTCTTACCTTTTAGCATGTCGAGTTGATCATGGAATGTGCAAAACATTATCAGTCTAGTGACAGAATGATCAAGGACTCAAATGGGAATATCATTTTGGATCTCTCTCCTCCAGCCATTACTAAAGCATTTTGGATCCCTTGATCTCAAAGGTTGGTCTTAAAGACAAAGGAGCAGGCACACAGAGTCTACTCGACAAGAGTTCAACACTGTGATGAGATCATCAACAACGAATGGATGAGGAGGAATAAAATTGACTACTCCAAGTTACCCAAGGAGCTCATGTGGATGGATTTCCACCATGAATAAAGTGATATAATAATAATTCTTAGTAGGATATTTGGCTTACCCCATTCCTACTTATTCGAGACATGGATGTGGTACTTTGTTCAATAGGTAGTAGAGGAGTTCAATCACATCGATTGGGCCTGGTTGATTAGAGACAATGTTGATGAGCAGCTAAGGAATCTAGAGCATACAAAGAAATTCTTCATGAGCTCATATGTGATATATATGCTAGCATGAAATACAAGGTATGAAGGACTAAGGTACAAGGGAGTCCTCAGAAGTGATAATCCAAGGTTAAGGGTCCATGACTATTACCCACAACTTCATCTACATGCCATAGATGACTACACTAGGGTTAATGATGCATTTGCAATGTACATCATGAGAACCTTGTAGAGGATATTGCATATGAGATTGTCTTCTAAGGAAATGAAGCTAGTGGAGGAATTCAGGGCATGGTTCATTTAGTTTCCCACCTTCTCCTATATCAGATTACAAGGATTTTCTGAGTAGTCATTCAAGCTTCCACAGTACCCTACCGATAAAATGGTCTTGTTGGAAGTCATCAAACAATTGACAGCCTATGAAAAAGTCCTAAAGAAGAAAAAGAAACTAGGACTAGAATTCCCACTTTCTATTGGAAGTGATGTGGTTGAAGTGTGTCCCTATTTTCCAGCAGCTGAGAGGTCATCTGATGAGCTAAAATTCTTTCCTCTACCACTTTATCTAGGAAGGCTAAATTTTGACCCATATAATAAGATTAGAGTAGTGGCAGGGATGAGGCATCAATATAAATCTCACCTTGAGGATTTTTGGGTAAATGCAATTGATGAGAATGAGATCAGGAAGAGGATGTGCTCCCGATTACCCTTGGACCTGATTAGGGCATCAAAGATTGTCCATGTTCCTAATCAAATGGAAGAGGAAATGAATGTACTCCAGAGAGGTTTTAACCCAGATGAGGAAAAGGTCATTCATCCATATGATTGGCAGAGGAAAGAGATCGTGGATCTTGATGTATTGACAAAGCTAGTTGTGGACTTCACAAGGTGGTGGGTAGAATGGAAACTTGAAAGGATGACTGTGTCAAAAGAAGATTGGACCTACAAGTTGATAGGTCATCCATAGCTATGAGATAAGAGGCCAAGGAAGCCATCTAGAAGAAGAGTAGAAGAAGAAGACATACCATCAAGGAGTGCAAAACACAGAAAGGAGAAGGGTACAACTCATGAAATGCATATAAAGAGAAGATTGGATCTTCATAGTGAAGAACCACAATAGAAGAAATTAAGGTTTGAGGATGCACCATCTTCGCCTAGTCAAACTCCTAGTACATAGGAAATTAGAGAATTCACCTAGTAGGAAGGAGAAGCAACTGAAAGAAGAATGCAGGAAGGAGAGCAACACATGACTAGACCGATACAAGATAGATTGAGCATTAATGCCAATGAGAGGTTCATGCTAGGAATAGGTAGGGAACAAGATGTGACAACAAAGGAGAGTCTTGGTCTCTTCTTTAGGAAGATAATTGAGGAATAAATTTCTGAGGTAGAAGCAGAGGCCCGAGTGGTAGAAGAGGAGATTCACATGACAGAGGCACTTGCTCCTGAAGTAATGGTAGAAAGTCCTAGAGTTGAGGAGATTGATACTAGAGCAGTGCAAGGACAAGAAGAGCTAGTAGTATAGAGGGACCCAAATACAAATGTCCTAGACTGGATCAAGTAGAGGATTTAGAGAAGCTAGGAAAAGGAGGTAGACCCTGCAGTTGAGTTACAAGAGATTCTGGATCGAATTGACCGATCAGGAGAAAAGGGGAAAACCAAGAAATTCACCCAAGGTTGTCAGAGGAGAATCCAGATCTAGAATTTTGTAGATAGCAACTCCAGTAGTCGACAAGACCAAAGATCAAATTGCTCCTAAGGAGTATGACATAACAGAGGTAGATCTTGGTCAGGCCTCTCGAGCATAGGTCATGGAGGAATTTGATGATTTGACACAAGCTATTAATGATAACATGAGGAGGCTGGAAGGAAAATATCAGAGGATGAAGGAAGAGAACAGGGCTTTATGTGCATACATTGGTAGGTTTCCTTGCCCAGTTCAAGAAGAGGACCCATCTTTTGTTCCACCAATGGCTATTCCAGCTGAGTTAGTTGAGGTCATCGACGAGATTAGGAGGATTGCACAGGGTGCAAAGACTTGGATGAAGGGGATCGAGGATGAGGCCTACATCCACACGAAGGAGTTAGAACAAATTCATGATAAGGTGTTGGCCATCCTTTCCTAAATTTGTTGCATAGATGAGACTTAGGAAGATGAGCATATCTATGAGGATGAGGCAATCTCTTACTTGCAGGAGCTGATGGAAACCGCTAGGCAGGTCTTGGTTGATGGCAAGGTCATCAGAGAAGGAGCGTATGATTTCTCTTGGTGGTATTGTGCAGTTCTTCTGGAAAAGAACATGTTTGAACATTTTAGTAAGGAGTCAACTTGATTGAAGGGGATAGTTGAGAATATATGGCAGGAGCTCTCCAATACCATAGCATCATTGTGGTTGCAAAGGTTGGCCGAGGAGGAAATAATAGTAGACAACATGAAAGAGAAATTGGAGTTCTTTAGGCTTAACTCTTTCACAAAAGATGATTTTGAGAACCCCTCTGCCTTCTCAAACAACATGCACATAGCTCAAGATCTATTACCAGAATGGGAGGATAGCCTGAAGAGGTCAGAGCGAGTAGTGCTAGCACTAGAATTTAGATAGGAATCAGCATCGAGTGTCAGCATTGATGAGTTGGAGGCCATATTGGGTAGATTCTAGGAATTCAAACACAGAGGTCAAAGGTAGATGCATTTAATGCATAGTGGACATTCATGTGGGTGGTCATTTATGACACCTCACTCTCTTCATGAGCATGCATGCATAGTGGGAATTTATTACTCACTATGGTAGTGGTTTCTTCCTTGCATTAATTTAGATTCCCTCTTCTCTACCCTAAACCCTAATTAGGGCTGAGGTGGAAAAATCTAGGCCATTGGTTACTGTTTTGATTCGAGCCACTCATTGATTTCAAGGACCTATATAAAGGCATCTTCTTCTCATTTGTAAGGGAGTGAATTTTGAGATTGTTGCTTATGAGCTATTGAGACAATAAAATTTTCATTGAAGTGTGGTGATTATTTGATGTGTCTTAATACTTTCTTGGTTTCATTATTCTCTCAATTCAATGATGCTAAGCTGATGGCTAGAAAAGCTACCAGATGGGTTGCCCCTCTCGGAGGATGGACCATATTAAACTTTGATGGGGCAGCTAATAACCTTGCTTAGGGTCGGGGAGATGTGCTAAGAGACTATAAAGGCACTTTCCTTTTTTCTTATGCTGGGTCACTCAATAATTGCAATGTTAACCAAGAGGAGGGAATGGCTCTTCTATGGGGAATTAAATTTGCAACCCAAATGAACATTAGATTGCTAGAAATTGAGGGGGATTCCAAAGTGGTGATGGAGGCTATCAAAAGAGGAGCTAATGCAGGATGGTGGGTCAGCTCCATTATGCTAGAGATCTGTGAGCTTCTCAATAATTTCTAATGCATGACTACTGGCCACACATACAGAGAGGGGAATTTAGTTGCTGACTTGATGGCAGCTATTGGCCTAAAGCACCCAAACTAAAATAATTGGAGGGTGGTTAGTGAATGACCTAAGGCAACTCAGCAACTCATCAGAGGGGAAATGAATATTACCACTTATATTTAAAATGAGCCAAGCTATCATACTTATTATGTATCCTACCTTGATCACATGTTGGCATAATTTAGTGATTTTTGTGATTATGAAAAGGAATACCCAAAACCCATAAAGAATCATAATTGTCTTTCAAGCGTGTGGAGAAATAGTTGTCTGAATTGGTGGGCTTACTTGGCTAACAAGGACATTAAGTGTAGCCCTGGCATTATTGCTAATAATGGCTCATGGAGATCCATTAGATATTGTTGTATGGAGCTGATCTCCCAAAAAATTCACCCAAGGCCAGCCTTTTGAGTATAATCATTTCTTGAAATGGCCAAACCAAAATAACCAATTTTTATACTATTTTTCAAGAAGCTTGGCCCTTTGGTTTCCAAGATATTCTGGTGCAGGAGAAGTAGAGTATAGACATGGGAGGAAACACCCTTTTCACCGAACTAGACAAGATCAATGAGACCTTCACCTCTAACCCTTTGGTGACCCACTATTGCAGAGAGAGTGGTATCTGGGGTTTTATGGAGCGCATGAAAGGTGGGCATGATGAGCACATATCCAAAAAATTCATCTCATCCTGGAATAATAGGAATGTCTCGATTGGTGGCATCCATTTCCAAATCAATGAGGAGGTCATTGCTAAGGTGATGGGTCTCTCCATAGAAGGGAGAAAGCATAAAAAAACCAGTCAGATGCCCAACCTACTAGTCTCAACTACTTCGTCAGGGAGGGAGAAAATCTTGTCAAGAAGTAAGGGGGTTTCAATTGGGAAGAGCTTCCAGAGTTCTGACCCAAGCTTTGTCTCATTGAGATGAAGTATTTCACCCTAGAAGGTAAGTTTATGGTGTTTTACTACTACCATTTACCTTTTCTGAATCACATTATAAATAAGGACTTAATTTCAATTCCCTTCTACCTCCTGTATTCCATAGAAAGTAATATTTTGGATATTAAGGAGAACCCTGATAAATCAATCCCTATTCTCTATTAGGGCCTCCTTCTCTATATTTACCACTTCCACAAGGCTATATGCCTACCTCCCCAACCCCCCCCCGATTATCCAAGAGGTAGCCTAGGAGGATTCCCCGTCCAAAATTGAAAACCCCACTCACTCCACCTCCCATTCCATCAAGGTTATCTAGGAGTTTGATTTTGTTCCTAAAGAGAGTAGAACATGCAAAAAATATGTTAAAAATCCTTTCAATAGGAGGAAGGAGCAGGAGCAGTCTCATGTCTCTGAATCTTTAGAGACTAAATATCAGGAGTCTGCTAGTACTCCTAAGACTGAACAAAATCCCAAAAAATAGAGAATGTTGGAGAGCCAGGTCAAGCTGGAGGTTGACTTAGGTGGCTCGAGTTGCCGAATGTCTAACAAAATTACGAAGGAGCAGTGTAAAATTGGAATCTTGGAAGTGATCTCTAGAGAGAAGTCACTATCTAAAAAAGACTCTCACTCCACTGAGTCCATGAGGGCTCTTCTATTGATCACATGAGTCCAAATAGGACTAGTAACACTCCCCCTCCCAACCCTCAGCAAACCATGGAGACTCCCCGTAACCCTACCCCACCTCTGACTTTACCCCATGATAACCAGAATAAGCCCCCCACCACTGAGCACAACACCCAATTTCTTGATGGAAAAGAAAGGCTTAAAGGCACCCTCAAGCTAAGGTTTTCTAATTTAGACAAAGAGATTGTTGACATCAAGTAGGACTTGCAATGACTAAAGTATCATTGTATGATGGACTAACAAATTTCTGCTGAAGGTCATGCATGCTTCAGCTATAACCCTCTGCACTGTGTAGGAAAAATTGCCAGGCGGCAGTCTAGAGGTGGATGAGGACAATAAGGATCTCTTTTTATTCCTGCGGAGGAGTGGGCCAGGACCCTGATGTCCAAACATTTGGGTGGAAAGAACTAGTTGCTAGTGCTCATGAGGTGTTTCTTTTTGTTTGGGCATGGCCCTCAGTTCTCCTATTTTGATTCTAGTTTTAAGGTTATTTTTGCCTAGTCCTTGGTATAGCTCTGCGTGGCTTATAACTATTATTTTAATTACTACTATTTGCTTCAGATACTCTGGTTTAACCCTTTTGATAAGTACTATGTGTTAGTTTTTGATAGAGGCAAATCAGACCTAGTCTTTTTTGTTGTTTAAATTGCTATTGAAATGCTTATGACTAGTGCCATTAATGTGCTATTAATGTGCCTCTAGTCCCTTTGTTCCTCGAGCTAGCACCCTCTTGCTTCTTTTATCAATCAAAAAGATTTTATGAATTGGAAGAAGAAGTTTTAGGTTGTTTGAAGCAGAATTAAGGGAAGTGATTGACCATAGTAGTGAAGGGTAGAAGAAGAATTATCAGTTCTAAGATCATATTTATTTTGAAAAGCGAAGATCTTCAATTAGCTTCAAGAGAAAAATGAAGGATCAGGTACTGAGACATCCTAACAGGTGAATCGGGGTAAATCTCTTAGCAATGTAGTCCTAATAGGCTTGAATAAATCTCTTAACCGAGTGCTTACTTCATTGTAGGTAGACTGTGTAAGTCTTATAGATTTTAATAGGCAAACCCTGCAAAAGAGTAGATCATCATAAGTGATCAAATTTTGTAGCCTTAACATGTCTAGTTTATTACTACAGTAATAAATTGTTATGGGCGTCATCTCCACCCAAGTTTTACCATAATAGGGTTTTTCAGTAACCAAAATAATTATGTTATGTGTTGATTTACTTTCATGTTCATGGATGTAATGATGGATATAATTATTGTTTAAGTTGATAAATGTATGATTACATTATTTTCTTAAAGAAGGTTTAAGTATTTGTGATTATGATTAACCCTGTCTCAGTATCTCCTTCCCAACTAAAACTTCAAACACACACACACATGTGTACCTTATATATGTGTGTGTGTGTGTGTGTGTGTGTGTGTGTGTGTGTGTATGTGTGTATAGAGATATGTACATATATATATATACATGTATATGTTATATACATGTATATGTATATATACATGTATATGTATATATACATGTATATGTATATATACATGTATATGTATATATACATGTATATGTATATATACATGTATATGTATATATATATATATATCTATATATATATATGTATATATGTATATATATGTATATATATACATATATATATATATACATATATACATATAGATATATATACATATATACATATATATATATATATATACAATATACATATATATATATATGTATACATATATATATATACATATATACATATATATATATATGTATGTATATATATATAGATATATACATATATATAGATATATACACATATATAGATAGATGTATTATACATATATACATATATGTATATGTACATGTACATATATACATATATATATACCATATATATATTTATATATGTACATGTAATATACATACATACATATTGTATATATATATATATATATATATATATATATATATATATATATATATAATATATATTATATATATAATATATATATATATATATATATATATATATATATAGATATATATATAGATATAGATATAGATATAGATATAGATATAGATATGTACATATACATATATACATATATATATATACATATACATATGTATATATGTACATGTATATATACATACATATATACCATATATAATATATGTACATACATACATACATACATACATACATACATACATATATATATATATATATATATATATATATATATATATATATATATATATATATATATATAAACTTACATCTATATATATATTAATAATAATAAAATTACAAGTACATATATATGAACTAATATATATATATATATATTGAATTTATTAATGCACTAATATTAATGAATCAGAAATATATATAGAATTAAGATATGTACTGTTATATATATAAATAATAATCAGAAACATAAGGTCTAACATATAGACCATTTGTATATGTATATTGTTAAGATTCTTATATATATATATATATATATATATATATATATATATATATATATATATATATATATATATATATATATATATATATATATATATATATATATATATATATATATATATATATATATATATATATATGGTTAAATTAATACTACTAATATTATGGAGAGGTATTAATCTATATTATCTGGTAAGGAATTAAGATAATCAGAAATCCAAACATAATATAAATTGATTCCGATTACTACTTCTTACATGTGAAGTGAAGGCTGAGGCCACCAAAGAGGGGCAGTCTAAATCCAACAGGATAGCTCCCAAGATAGGGTGGGGACCAGCTAATCTTTAACCTTGAGAGCTTGAGCTCAAGATAGGTTAAAGGCTGAGTCTATAAACTTTGAGGGAGTCTATTAATGGTCTCTAAGCACTTTGGTCTGCTTCCAATGCCTTCTCCCTTCTCAAGACAAGAAGTAATAATATGATCAAATTTGTAATATGTATTGGAAATAGCCAAAAATCTTAATTCATTATTCATTCTTTATTTTTACTCCAAATATTAATGTTAAATTGTTTGAGGACATTAGAAGATGGTAGTAAATTTGAAAATTCATCGAGTGGCCACCCCTTTGTCCTTAGTGAACTTGATCAAAGACCTTTAAATGTGCAAGATTTGAAGGAGCGTTTTGTGGTTTCAAAAGATGAAGTTGTGCAATTATTAACAAGAGAAGACAATACTCATAAATTCATTGAAGACCTCATTTGGAAAACCTAAATTGAGGAAAGACAAAAGGGAGTTGCAAGTGGAGTCACTAGCGCTCAAGTTTATACAATCAAAGAAGCTTTATAAAGAATGAAATCAGATTATTATTTGCAATTACTCAAGGACAGGGATCTTGCAATCAAAATTGCTGAAGACAAGGAATATGGAGCTAATTACTTTGCTTACAACTTAGCATGGCTCATTGTTCATTATACAAAGCAGAGAATCACTCATCTATTGCAGCCACTTCTATGGAATAGAAAATGAACAGTAGGACTTGGTAATAAGGATGAAATAAGGTATGATGATTCCAACATTTTCTATCCTAAGATGATACAATGTGCTGATGAAGTTCAGAAGGAACAACAAAAAGATGAACTGAAGAATGTTGTTGGTCTATCTTCTCAGGATGATATAGTTGGTAGCCATAAGCTTGTTGTTTAACAGGGTTTGTAGGTGGTTTTCAGGATAATACTTCTTATAAATTGGCAGCTGATAATGAGCATCCAAATTTGGAAGAAGTGCATGAAGATAGCATTGAAAAAGATGAAGCAAATGAAGTTTCCATGAAAAATCTCTTTGTGAATGACATAGGCTTGGAATATCATTTTACAAATGTTCAAGAAGATGGTTTTCTGGTTTCAAGCTACTTTCTAGGATTGTATATGCATTGGAGCCATTTACTTGAAGAACTGTTGATGCAAACTAATAGATCACCTCTTGAAAAGATAATGCAATTTGATAAGGCTTGGCTTATCAAAGGGAATGTTCCTTCAAGAGGCAATGTGCAGCAAAAGATGAGAGAATTTTCAGAATTGATTCTTTGATTACCAACTTACTCATCAATGATTAATAGCAGTCCAATGAAGCTGGTTGTGAAATTTTCAAACCTTGAAGTGACATTAATGACAGATTGTATGAATTTGTATGCATGGGGTAGTCTCTATAGCACCTGGGAGTTGGGTGTGGATGATAAGTTATCAGTCTTTGACAACAAAGGCACTCTTGAGGTATTTAACAATCAGATTTCTAGAATTAGTACTGCTACTACAATTTGTCCCATAAACTTTGAAGAAAATGAGAATGCAGATTTTGGAGATGATAAAATGAAGTATGAATCACTGTGATTTTTCAAATTTCAGTTTGGCATCACAAACATTATTCCAATTGCATATTTACATCAGCATTAGAGGCTTCTAAGTGTTTGAGTTTGGTGGTGCCAGCATTGTTTGGGAGTTGATTACAGGATTTGGGATACAGGTGCGATTTCTAGCAATTAGTTGATTCAGGGTTTGAGTTGTGGGCAAATTTTTAGTGTTGGTTCTGTTCATTTTGCAATCAGCACCCGTAGGACTACGGTTTTTGGCATGCAAATGAATTTGTGTGCATTTATCGTCCATTAGATGATTAGTACATGGTTGAGGATTGATGGTAGTGGAGATTTTCTCATTGGAGATGGCTTTTCAACTACTCCCATTCTCACGACTGCTATGTATTCAGTGAGATTTCTGAAAGTTCATTGCTGTCTTAGTTTTCTCAAACTGTTTATGGCGACCTCAGTCTTGGGGCACAACCAATTATGGGAGATTCTCTTAGCATAGTACAGTTATTCACCACTATCTCTTGGAAAAGCCTGGACACTGTATTCATTTCATGGTGCTAGTTGTCAATCTTTCAGATAATGATTGGTGGAATGCAGTGAGATGAGTTAGTTGGTCTATTCGAGGGCCTTTCCTTGACACTTGGAGATTAAGAGTCGATGGTACGTTTTCGGCTGGCGATAGTAGAGGCACACCTTAGTTGACAGATTGCAGAGTTGTAACAGTGATTGATCTTCATTTTCATGATGTCATGTGGAGTGATGCTTGGGTTTATGTCATATGGTTGAGCATGGTGTTCTTTCTATTGCCCAAGGTCGTGACTTGCAGTAAGTTTGCTGATGTGGTCTTTACTAAGTTACCTTCTTTAATTTATGTTGGCTTCTCATTTTGTGAATTTTGTCTCGAATCCTATTATTTTACTCTGCTAATTTTTGGCTCCTTATCTTGTTGATGGATGACTATATACTTTCAGTAATGTAATGGTTTGAATTCTTGTGGGTGAGGCTTTACCTCCCTTTCTCTCTGTATAAACTCTTTTGATCCCTCGATATTTAATATTAAAAAAAAGAATTGATAAAAATATTTAAATTTAAAAGAATTTAATATAGGGTTGGGTTGGATGATTCCTATGATAAAGCACAAGGTCACAAGGTTTAATATTTTTGCAGCCCACCTTGTTACAGAAAAAAAGTTTACCACCATACGTTTTGCCCCTATAAATTCTAGTTTATTGTAGTGCTGTAAAGTTCACCCACAATTTAATAAAATTAATGCAACAAATTACTTTATCATATATCATATATATACACCTAAAAATAAATGGTTGAATATTCGGAAGGAGAAATCTGGTATTATAGACTGTACAAGTTCATTTCTTTTTGTTTATAAGTATTTATAAATAAATAAAGAATATTTTTTTAACAATATTATGAAATCTCAAATTTGGCGGGTTTTTTTTTTTCCTAAAATTATCTTCTACATCGCGGCAAATCATCATCCAATCTTTTGGAGACGCTTACGATTATCCCGACAAGTCCTAGAAGCCCTTCACATAAGATAGAAGATGCCCAAAAAAAACTGACAAGTAGTTTTGAATCAAATATCCCGACAAGTCGTTTGTTTACAAACATTGAATTGTTCCATTTCATTATCATTGCTTACAAATGTTTTTTCCTCTTTAGATTATACTATTAAAGATAGACTCGAAAGCACGTGATATTATACATACACTTTTAAAAGTTGCATTATAATCATTTTTTTCCATAAGAAGTTTAAATAATTCTCCTTTCTCCCATCGCATTAATTTAAATCTGAAGATTTCCAAAACTATATTTTTACAATTCAATTTTGTAAAGAGATGTATTACAAGATTAAACCACAAATTTTGGGCGTCTGACCGATCCGCAACTCTCCGAACTGAAACAATTAATCCTCCGTTGGTTGGTATTTACCAGCCTCGTTCCCACGTATATCCCGTTGTTGCCGACAACCTAGTAATGATATTCTGATATTTTTATGAGGGTAATTATTAAAATTTAAGGATGCTAGTTGTGTAGATAGGATCATATTTATTTATATCTGAAATGAGTAGACTACAAGTACTCTTGTAGTCAACCAAATTCTAATTATTTTGCACTGCTCCTATATAATTTTTCAGAACTATTAATTTTAAATAAAAATAGCAATAATTAAAAGAGCATTACCAAATTTTACGTGAATTTAATTGGAGTTGTGCAATTTTATTGGTGTTAATGTGTACAACTACTTGGACATTTGTGCATAAATATTAACAATTTTTAAGGTGATTTTAGTGCACAATTGTTGGACCATCATTAAGTAAGTTTCAAGCAAACTTTGAAATGACTAATTTTAACCCTTGCATTAGATCCAAAAACTAGAATAATAGCTATAAGAAATTAAGAGACATATATAAATGACAACAAAATATATCATTTAGGATCCCTCGGTACCCAAAGATAGATATACAGCCATTGGTATGCTTCCCCTAAATGGGAGAAATCTAAAGAAATTTGTAAAAAAGAGAACATGCCCATTCTATAATAGATAGAGAGAAAAGACAAGTTATGTCAATTAAGAATATACCTATTTTGAATAGGACAATTTAAAAGTTGAAAACATACACCTTTTAACAAAATGATGCTTTATTTAACCTTTGCCAATTTTAAATTGTACAAAACAATTTTAGGTGATGCTTTATTTAATCTTTACCAATTGTAAATTGTACAAAACAATTTTAAAATTTATTAGACCTATAATTTGATTTGTTATATTTTATGTTTAATATAGGATATTAGTTTAGTAAACACAATAATACAATTCATCACATCTACTCGCCCCTTAGTGATTAATATTTTAATGAATGAATGAATGAATGAGTTTTAATGACATCCAGGAGACCAGCTATCTAAGGGACTACGAAAGAACCAAATTTTAAATTGGTTGCTGAAGTTTCTCTAAATAAACCCTTCTGATGTGAATACCCAAATGATGATGAAACCACGTTGTAATGATTGGCAATGGCTAAAGGTGCGAGGATTTACACCTCGTTCCCCGCACCTTTAGCCATTGCCATACCCACACCATGCATATTCTGTCAGTGCAGAGCAGTACAGTACTCTCTCAGTGCTAACAGTATAGTACATGATTAATTTTGCCGATGCCGTATTAGTATTAGTTTTTAAAAGTTATATTTTTTTATTCTATGTATGTCAAAGTATATATTATTAATTTATTATAAGTAAAAAGCCTTAGTGTTAAACAAATTAGAGTGGTAAAAATATTTTATAAAGTTTTAATGAATATATTTAACTTGTTTATTAATTTTTAAGTGGTATGATTTATTAATTTATTATTTTTTTCTTTTTTATTATGTTTTCTATTTATTACTAATGTAAATTTTTGAATTAATTTTTTTCTTTTATTATTATTTTCTTATTTTATTTTAATTTTATCTTTTTATTAAGTTTTAATTTTTAATTAGTTTATCTTATTAATTTGATTAATTAAATTTATGTATTCTTTTGTACAATTTTCTAATTTGCATGTTCATTGCTATTATGTAGATGACAGATTTGTTTATTAAGGAAAAAATTATTTATTAACTTCCATTTATGATTTTGAATCTATTTTAGAAAATGCAATGATGTAACAAAATGTTTGTATATTTTTAGTAATTTACTTATGATTCAGTTTAATATTTATTTAATAAAAGTTTTTTAAATAGGCGAGTCAAATTTGTAGATTTAGATTATTTAAACTACATTATATAAAATCGTTCATTTATATAATTGTGAGTGTGACTTATTACAAATATTTGAGGAATTTATAGTAGAAATTTATAAACACTTAACTCTATTAAATCTACATTATATAAAATCGTTCATTTATATAATAGTGAATGTGACTTATTACAAATATTTGAGGAATTTATAATATAAATTTAGAAATAGTTAACTAGTATTTAGATAAGTTATAAAGTAATTATTTTTATTCTTTTAGTTCATTAATATGTTACTTCTTGATTTAAAATTTAAAAAAATAAAGTTTTTAGATATTTGATTAATAGATACTTCTTATTAATAAAGATCTAACAAAATATAAATCAAAATACAAAATGAAATGATAAAAAACTAAAATAACTTTAATAAATTTAAAAAATACTTAAATTTTTTTATATTAAATATTATTCACATATAATACATTTAAAACATCAATTTAAACAATGTCATAAGGCCAAACAAATGAGATAAGTAATGTGAGGTCCTATTACACTAAATCACCAATTATATTACACATAAAAATTTGAATAATATATTAACTTAATAAATAAACATGTTAAGTTTGGAAAAATTAAAGATTCCAAAAAATACTTAACTTTTATTGGTGCAAAAGAGTTCACTAATTCATAGTTATTTGTCTCCTCCAAGTACAAAAGAATACATAAATTGGAGGAGGCAAATAGCTATGAATTAGTGAACTCTTTTGCTCCAATAAAAGTTAAGTATTTTTTGGTAACTTTAATTTTCCCAAACTTAACATGTTTATTTATTAAGTTTATATATATATATATATATATATATATATATATATATATATATATATATATATATATATATATATATATATATATATATATATATATATATATATATATATATATATATATATATATATATATATATATATATATATATATATATATATATATATATATATTATTTGTAAACGGTCGAGGCCTTGATTTTATTATATTAATTTTCAATAAATTTACATTTTTTCCTCCATTTGTGCGGGCACTGGTAGGAAAGAATGGGGAAGAAAACCTCCAGTTTGGCCCAGGACATGAGTCCAGAAAATATTAGCAAGTATAGAATTCCTACAAGCATAGGTTTACAAACTCCCTTTGATAGAGATGAGAAGGGCATTCCATTTCTAATACAAGTTAATGGAGGCATACGTCCATGATTCAAAACATGGCTTTTATTATACTTTGATTACATCGCTCTTATATATCAAGTTGATGGGCATACCCATCTTTTACAATACATATATACTTATCAATATTTCGTATTCTAATTCCTTATCTTTTGTAAATAATGTATCTTACTTTTCTTTCAGTTGCCCTTTTGTGTGGTTGTGCCATTGCTTTCTCTTGCCATTGCCTTTTATGTCTTGCCCTCGCATTAATGTTTTTTCAAGCCTTCTGGTGTTTGTTTCTTCTTTTATGAGCTGTTATACTTTCCCTGTAAACCTGCAAAATAGGATAGCATCCCACTACCTCTATTCTTCTAGCTAAATTTTTATGATTTTGTCTTATTAATTCAATGTGCTAGTCCAAGTAAAGAGTTAACTATACTATGATGTTGCAAGTATTGACGTTTGTGTTAGTAGCCATATTGCAATCAAAACCATTACCACTTTTTACATATTCATTTTCATCATAGACTGATTATTGCTATTATAACATCATCTTCAATTTATATTCATATGAATACACACTTTTTTGTTCCTGCAAGATAAGAATCTACTACACCAACTCTGCTCACCACATGGTTATAAATAATTCTGAATTATTTCATATTCACCTTATTCATATTCATCTTATATTGCATAAAAAGTACTAAACATTAGATATTCATAATGAGAAGTTACTAACATATGTATTTATTTAGCTACTCTCAAATCTTTGGTGACTATACTTTATAGACGTAGTTTTATTCAGCAAGGCACCCATAGTAATTAACAGGTAGAAGCTTAGTGACACACTGGTAACTATTCAATTATTCCAAATTCTAGATAACCTAACATATTCACAAGCAATCTCAAATTGTACCTATTGATGTTTTAAAGACATCTAATTTTACTTCTTACTGAAAAATGATAACCTTTAGTGTTGTGAGATGCCAAAATGTTTTTTTTGTCACAGATTCCTGAAGGCCAAGTCATCATTCCGGCTCGAAATGACTGTGGTGTGGGGGACTTTGACAAGGCAATATCCTATGAGGGTGTTCATATTCCTGGTTTTAATATTGGCTAAAAAGAAATCCAAATGCCACTAGATATGTAGATGAGAAAAGGGGGATTTTATTGCTTTTTAGGGTAAATTATTGGTGCTGGAGCATAGTACTCAAGGAATTTAAGGCTAACTCTAAATCTCTGGCTTCCTTAGTGATGGCTTCAAGAGGGTCAGATGGAGCAAAATCAAGCTAAACTAGGATTTGTAGGTGAAAGCTTAATTTCTTATGATTCTTCTGACTTAAATAACCTGTGAGCACTGTTGCACCATTTTTGGAGATGGAGTCATTCACAAGTGATTCATACCTAAGCATGATCTTTATCTAGAGAGATTGGTCCTCATGAGTATGTGTGTGTACTTTTGTGAAGAAGAACTGTCTTCCCTCATCTTCAAGATCACAAGAATTAAGCTTTTGATCTTATTAGATTTTCTTCTTCTATATTCATAGCTAAATTTTGAGGAAATTTTTGAGCATAAATTAAAGGATTGGATGACACCTTAGTCTATTTATATATGCTATATATATATATATATTGATGCAGGAGCATCCTGGGTGTAAGAGCAATCTTGCATCACCCAAAAAAAATATTTCTATTTTTGTATTCAATAAGGGTTATTTTGTGCAGAGCTGCTATTTATGGAAAGTTACTATTTTTAGTAATTTTTGTATGTGCTCAGAATGATCTGATTTCTTTCTTGGAGGTTCATTTTGGTCATATAAGTATGCCAGTAAAGTTTCATTGCCAGATCAAGTGTATATTGGAAGATATTGAAGATTTTCGGTATTGGCAGCAGGGTACAGAAACTTTGAACTCAGTTTTGAAGGCTTTAGAGGCCCCGGATGAGGTCAAAAATCTGGGTGATGGGTGCTTGCATGGGTCAAGCCTGTAGAGCGCTTTGTGGCGTTTCTGAAATGGGGTTATAATAGCCGATCGGGTCAACTGGTGATGACTTATGGTCTTCAGAAGTTGGGCCACCAGAAATGGCGAAAAATAATTTTCTTCAAAATTTATGTTCGGGTTTCAAAGGTTATCTTGAGCCGAATATGATGTAATAAAATGTAAAATAAAATAATTCTAAGTTTGGTCGGCCTTATTGGCTAAAAAAATTCTGGAACCTTCCCAGGCGGTGGAAAATTGCCTATATAAGGAAGGCTGTATTATTGTCTTAGGCAGTTCAGAATAGTTCTGGGTAGTAGATCTGGGCAATAATTCGAGGTTTTGTCCTACAGAATATTGTAAGGGAATGCCCATGGGGCTTTGCATATTGTAATTCTGAAAGTTTGTAATTCCACATTTGTGGAGATAATAAGAAGCCAATTTTCTGTTCTTGCATATTGTTGTTGTTTCTCTATTTCTGTTTTGTGTTTGTGGTATTAAGGGGAGCACCCTTCATCATATATATATATATATATATATATATATATATATATATATATATATATATATATATATATATATATATATGTTTACATATCTCCAATTTATATTATACTCACAAATGTATCTGCACTTGTTTTCCTTTAAATTCATATATAATCATTTACCGCTATACTTGATTTCCTATTATGAAATCACTTTTCTTCACCTTCCATGTACTTCTCTCATACATACATCAATTTCTTTGATTTCTTGCCCATCGGCTCCTAGGTTAGCTAATTTATCTGCATCTGTATTGCCCTCCCAATAGATGTGATTCACTGTATAATCTCCTATATCTTCAAGAGTTTCCATTATTTGTTCTATAGCACTATTTAGTTTCCAATTCGGTGTTCTACCTATCTTATTGTATTTATTATTATAGATGAGTCTCCTTCAATCGCTATTCTTTTAAGCTTCCATTTTTTGCACCATGTCAAACCTATTCTTATAGCTTCTATTTCAGCTTCATTGTTTGTCTTTATTCCTATAGGTTTTTATATCCTTCCTAATAGCTTTCCTTCCACATTATGTAGACATATTCCAATTACCGCCACCCTCGGGTTTCCCCTGGCTGCCCCATCAAAGTTCAACTTAATCCACCCTTGCTCTGGTGGTTTCCATTTACAGAGTGCCCTTAATAAGGATTTATGGTCAATGCTAGGACCAATCGAGGGTGGAGCTTTCAAACCATACCACTTTTTCCTCTGGTTGTTGTCTTCTAATGAGAATTCCACCCTAGATTATCCCAGCATATTTCTATTATTTGTAATTTCTACTATATTTGCCTCTAATTTGTTCAAAAATCTCTCAATGTTCATCTTTTTATCTTGAAAAATTCTACGGTTCCTTTCCTTCCATAATTCCCATATTAACAGAGATGGGATTATGTATCTCATTTTACTGTATAATTCCTCTTTACATGACCTTTTCTAAGAATTAAATACTTCTGTGATATCATTTTGAAGAGCAGTCTTCAGATCTAATTTCTCCAGTACCCAAAGCCAGCATTAATTAGCAAACTCACAATTTAACAAAATATGATTAATCATTTCACTTTCCTTCTCACATAGGGCACATCTAGAAGGACCATGGTACCCTATTTTTTCAAACCATTCAGTAGTGAGAATCCTTTTCTGTAGTTCAGCCCATGAGAATAGACCTGCCTGAGGAAGACAGTTTCTGTTCCAACATCGATCAATGGGAAGACCGGTGGAAGGGTTATCTATCCCTAAAATAACTTTGAAACCTTCTTTCAAATTATATACACCACTCTCTGAGGCAGCCCATATGATTATGTCCTCCCAGAACATGGATTGAAGTTTCATTCTTGTAAAGCTTTGTTTAGTTTTACTTGGAAATGGAGGGGAAGTCTGAATTCTTCTAGAGAATTCCATGCCCAGCTGCTTCCCACACTATTATTAATTTGTGAAAAATAGTCTTTAACCCGCTCACCCTTACTTTGTTTGATCAGTTCAATTAGATGATCATTCCCAAGAATTTCCCTAAGGGCAGGTTTTCCACCCCATGAGTCATCCCAGAATAAAGCCTTATCCCCACTTTTCACATCCCAAGAAAGGGACTCTAGTACTATATCTTTACACTCTTTTATGAAGTTCCATATGCGTGAGCCCATCGGATAGTTATCAGAATGACATACACTTTCCTCATCTTCTCCTAGTAAGTATTTATATCTTAGAATTTTAACCCATTTTGCCTTTGGATTTTTAATCATTCTCCATACTAATTTCACCCCCAAGGCCTTGTTTTGTAGCGTAAGGTCTTTAATTCCCAAACCTCCTTCTTCTTTTGGCTTACAAATCTTATTCCATGCAACTAAAGCTAGTTTTGATTTTTCCTCTGACCCTTGCCAAAAAAACTTCTTAATTTTCATGCTATCTCCTTATTGATACCTACCGAGATTTTCATGCTCATCATCTGATAAATAGGAATGGCAGAGAGGACTGACCTGATCATAATTTCCCTTCCTGCATTTGATAAGCATTTTCCTTTCCATTGATCTAGTTTCTTGGAGATATTTTGAATTGTATTTTCCCATAGGTGATTTGATTTGACCCCCTTATCCAGAGGTAAACCTAAATATTTACACAGAAAGAATCCTTCTTCGAAGTTTAGCATTCATTTAATTTCATTCTTTCATCTCTCTTCAGTATTGATGAAAAATATTTTTGATTTTTCCTCATTTATACACTGTCCAGAAGCATTAGCATAAGTACTTAGGATTTCTTTGAAAGCTTGAGCTTCTTTTAAAAGTGCCTTTCCAAAAAGGAGATTATCATCAACATATTGTTGATGAGTAGTTGCCTCGACTCCTAAAGTAATCTTGATTCCTTTTACCTTATCTTCTTCTTGAAGTTTCTTAATTGCTCTCCCCAAAGCTTCCGCCATAATAATGTACAAAAAAGGTGATAACGGATCACCTTGCCTCAAACCTTGAGAACATTTTTAAAAGCCTTCAGGGGACCCATTCACCATGATTGAGAAGTGAGGGGTGGATATGCATTCAAAAATCATATTGATCCATTGTTTTGAGAATCCAAAAGCTTCCATACATTTACACAAAAATCTCCAGTCCACTTTATCAAAAGCCTTACTGATGTCTAACTTAATCAACATACTCAGATCCTTATTATTTGTTACTAAATGTATAGCCTCATGAGAAATAATCACTCCATCTAGAATTGACCTATTAGGGACAAATCTAGTTTGTTCTTCAGATATAATTAATGGGAGAAGTTGTTTCATTCTGCCTGCCAAAGCTTTTGAGAATATTTTATACAAAGTGTTGCATAGGGAGATAGGTCTGTACTTGTTAAAGTTCTCTACATTGACCTTTTTGGGAATAAGAGCAATGAATGTTTTATTTAGCTCTTTAAGAATATGTCCTGAGTTTCTCATTCCCTCTAGAGCATCGGTAATTTCCTTGCCCATAAATGACCAACACTTTTGAAAGAAAAATGTTGGGAATCCATCAGGACCAGGGGATTTATCCGAGTTCATTTCTTTTAGAACCTTGAGAATTTCATCTTCCGTAAATGCGACATTTAGGAAGTTATTCTGAAGCAGGGTTATTATACGAGGGATGTTTCTTAAAAGCTTGGCCTGGTCCAACATATCCACACTCCCTAAATTATTCAGAGAGTTTTCAAAGAAAGAGACTGTTGAATCTGCAATTTCTTTGGGATCCTCTATTATATTTCCATTTCTGTCTTTGATTTTGGAAATCTTATTTAAATTCCTTCTAGTTTTGATGCTATTGTGACAAAATTTTGTGTTTCAGTCCCCTTCCCTGAGCCATGTCTCTCTCACTCTTTGCCCCCAGAAGGCAATAATTTGTGAAAGAGAATCATAGTATTTACATAATAGTTCTTGCTCTATGTTATCATCTGAAATCTGTTTTCCATCTTCAATAATCTCCTTATTCACATTTTCTATCTCTTTTTAAATAAGGTCTATTTTCACAAATATATCCCCAATAGTGTTTTTAATCCATTGAGATAGATTTCTTTTTATTAATTTTAGTTTCCTTATGACTTTATATATCTTGGAACCTTCAAACCTTGCCTCTATCCACCATTTTTTAATTAGATCCAAACATTCCTCATTAAGTAACCACATTTTTTCAAATCTAAACGGGATTTTTTTATTTCTGATTGGTTCCGAAATTACTAATTCTATAGGAAAGTGGTCGGAACCGGCAATGGGTAGGACCTCATTAGTAAGATTAAATTCAAAGTTCCTCAGCTCCCCTATAAAGAACCTGTCCAATTTATTGACTATTAATTCTATGTCTTTACGTTTGTTAGTTCGGGTGTATTTCCCTCGATCTGATTCAATTTCCAAGGCCCCTATAATATTTATCCATTCCTAGAATTCTAAGGTAGTTCTTGATATGTGTTTTGTCCCACCCTATTTATCTCCCAAGGATAGAATAGCATTAAAATCTCCTCCTAGTATAAATGTTTCGATCAAGAAGCTCTCAATATAATCCTTAATCTCCTGCCATACAGTTCTCTTTTCATGTAGGAATTTAGGAGCGTACATGTTTATTAGATTAAATTTTAAATCTAACTTTAAACTTTTGATTTGACCTCCCATCCAATTTTTATGTTTTTCATGAATATTGAAAACTATTTCTCTTGGATCCCAAATAAAAGAAATTCCACTCGAAGCACCTTCTGCCTCATAACCTAATTATTCTCTTATTCTTATATGTTAGGAATAAGGTGTCTCAACCTTGGATAATTCCTATTCTTATTATTTGTTTTGTAAAATGTATTTCTTGCAAATAATGTTGATGTGTCGGCATCTTGAATTATGTGTAAGGAGATCATGGCTAAAACGGTTATGATAGATTCCTATGACACGTAAGAGCTATGTCAGGAAGATTCAATGATAGGTGAAGACATGTGGCAACTGATAAATTTGAGTACTGTACACTCTTCCCCAATCGTGGAGTAGCCTTAAAAAGTGAAGCGCATGATATAAGCTTTTTTAGGGTTGCGAAGAGGTATGATGCGAGTGTATTGTTGGAACGTTTTATGCTGCCTTGATTTGTCTTCAAGGGTTTAGAAATCTTCTGAAAGAACTTGCATTGCAAGTGTATTGTAAGCTATAATAGTTTTGATCAATACATTGTGCAGGTTTTGGAGTGCTGGGGTTTTTACCAAAAGGTTTCCCCAGGGTATATCATTGTGTCATTCTCTATTTTTCTGTATGTATGGTATGTGGTTGCAATATCTTTGTTAAAGTAGTTAACGAATCTAAAATTGTAAGGATTTAAAATAATTTGCACAATACTCTCCTATAGAGATTAGCGTAGGAAGCTATTTCCGCACCTGAGTTTCCTTACAAGTGGTATCAGAGCTTGATCAAATTTTGATCCTAGTTGTTGGGTAGGGTTTTTTGAGCTGATCTCAAGTTTGAGTGGGAGTTTTTTGTAGACCATTCTGAATCTTATTTGTAGATTGAGATGGCAAGTTCATCATATGGAAGAATGGAGGTGGAGAAATTTAATGGCACTAATTTTGAGTTATGGAAACTCAAGATGGAAGACATGTTGGAAGATCGTGACCTATGGGAAGCGACTTCAAATGCTATAAGACCAGCAACTATAGCTCAAGTAGATTGGGATATCAAAGACCATAAAGCTAAGGGTCTCATAAGACTATGTTTAACCGATGCAATTCTTCTAAATGTTCTAGATGAGAAAACTGCAAATAGTTTGTGGGAAAGACTTGCGGCCGTGTATCAAGCCAAATCTCTGGTGAACAAGTTGTTCCTGAGGAAGAAGTTGTACTCTCTATGAATGGAGGAAGGTGGATCCTTAACGGATCATTTAAATGCATTTAATCTGCTGGCTACACAGTTGACATCAGCTAGTGTTAAGTTAGAGGAGGAGGATCGTTGTTACACACTTTTGTGTTCTTTATGGGATTCATGGGACCATCTTGTGATGGCTCTCAGAAGCATGTTAGTCACCTTCAAAATGGATGATGTGGTGTCTTCGATGCTATTAGAGGAGATGCGGAGAAAGGCTTCCATTTCAGAAAAAGAAGCCCTTGCTGTTCATGGGAGATCCACTGAAAGAGGGAAGAAAAATGATAATAAGTCTGATAATAAGGGTATATCCAAATCCCGTGGGAAGTCAAAGACTTCCAATAAGTCCAAGGCAAAATGTTGGAACTGTGATAAATCTGGGCACTTCTGTAAAGACTGCAAAGAGCCGAAGAAGAAGAAGAAAGGTTCAGATTCAGCTTCATAAAGATCTCAAGAAGATGGCGATGCATTCATCGCAACTTTGGCAGCCCATGCATCTGATGATGTGTGGTTGGTTGACTTGGGTGCATCTTTTCACATGACCTCTCATCGAAACTGGTTCTCAAAATATGAAGAGTTCGATGGTGGAAAGGTGTACTTGGGTGATGATTCTCACCTAAAGATAGTTGGATGCGGAAGGGTCACTATCAAATTTCCTGATGGACAAGTAAAGGGAATCAATGGAGTTATGCACATTCTGGGTTTGGTATGAAAACTATTATCTGTAAGTATGCTGAATGATGTAGGTGTGCAAGTTGTTTTTTTGAAAGAAGGATGCAAGATGATGACAGGATCGATAGTGCTTGCAAGGGGTACTAGGAGAGGTACCTTATTTCAGCTAGATGCATGTATTCCTCTATGTAATAGTTCTTCATCCTCACCATCTAAACAAGCAGTGAAGAATTTTGTGGCTATTGGTTCTGATGGTAGTGCAAACACTTTAGAAGGTAAGCTTTCTATAGAAAAGACAATGTTGTGGCATATGAGATTTGGCCACATTGGTGAAAAGGGTCTTAGAACCCTGAAAAATAAAAATCTTGTTGAGGGGTTAAATGATTGCAATCTCAAGTTTGACTTCTACGAACACTATGTCTATGGTAAACAAAATCATGTTCAGTTTTACTCTAGTTCTCACAAATCTTTTGATGTTTTGGATCTTATTCATTCTGATGTATTTGGTCCTGTAAAAGTTCCTTCAATCTCCAAGTCTGTATTTTTGTATCTTTCATAGATGATTACAATAGAAGGATGTGGATTTATTTCCTTAAAAGTAAGACACAAGTCTTTAGTCAGTTCAAGGACTTTAAAGCTCTTGTAGAGAATCAAACAAGTAAGAAGATTAAGTGTGTGAGAAATGACAATGGTGGTGAGTTTTGCTCAGCAGAGTTTGAATAGTTCTGTAAAGAACAAGGTATCGAGAGGCATAAGACAATTCCTTATACCCCACACCAAAATGGAGTTGTAGAGAGAATGAAAAGGACACTGATGGAGAAGGCTAGGAGTATGCTTAGTGGAGCTGGTTTAGAATAAAGGTTTTGGGCCAAAGCTGTGGCCACTGCTTGCTATCTTGGTTAACAGATCTCCTACATCAGCCCTTGTTGGTAAGACACCCATGGAGGTATGGTCTGGTAAGAAGCCTTCAATTAGACATCTTCATATTTTTGGTTGTGAAGCTTATGCACATGTTCCAAAGGAGAAAAGATCTAAGTTGGAAAACAAAGTTGTTAAATGTATTTTCATCGGATACAGTGCTGGTGTGAAAGGATACAAGCTTTGGGATCCTGTGACTAGTAAGGTGTTGTATAGTAGAAATGTTATTTTCAGAGAGCTAACATCTTCTCCTATTGTGCTACAACTAGATGAAAAATAAAATGAAAAAGATGTTGTTCAGTTGCCTCCTATCCCTGAGAAGACTGAATAGAGAGACCATGTTGGGCCTAATGATGAGGAGAGCTCTAGCAGCTTTGATAGTTCAGAAGAAGAGGAAGAACAACCTCAACCACAGCCCTTGAGGAGATCCACAAGAGAAAGAAAGCAACCAGAAAGGTTTGGTTATTCTATGTTAGATTCTATTTGTGCCTTTGCTTTGATTACTAACACTGATGAGCCTAGATCTGTGAAAGAGGCTTTGGGCATGGAAGATGCAGGTTCTTGGATTGAGGCTGTGGATGATGAGATGGCTTCATTGGAGAAAAAAAAAACTTGGGACCTGTACCTTTGCCTAAAGGGAGAAAATCTATTGGCTGTAAATGGGTGTTCAAGAAGAAATTCTGTGCAGATGACAGTGTTGAAAAGTACAAAGCTAGATTGGTTGCAAAGGGGTATTCACAGGTAGAGGGAATAGATTATGGTGAAATATTCTCTCCTGTTGCAAAGTTGACATCCATTAGATTTTTGTTATCTCTTGCTGCATCATATGATTTAGAGATAGAACAGATGGATGTGAAGACAACTTTCCTTCATGGTGATTTGGAGGAAGAGATTTATATGTCACAGCCTGAGCACTACATTGTTAAAGGTAAAGAATCCTTAGTTTGTAGATTAAAGAAATCTCTATGTGGTTTGAAGCAATCTCCTAGGATGTGGTACCTTAAGTTTGATGCCTTTGTGTTGTCAATTGGATTTCTAAGATCAAAATCAGATCATTGTGTTTATTTCAGAGTTGAAAATGATCGCCTTCTTATGGTTGCATTATATGTTGATGATATGTTGCTATTTGGGAAGGGTAAGGCTATGATTTCTGATTTTAAATCTCAGTTGTCAGCACAGTTTGAGATGAAAGATCTTGGGGCAGCTAGGTACATCTTGGGTATGGAAATCAGTAGAGATAGGTCTAACATAAAACTTTGGTTGAGTCAGAGTAAGTATGTGAAGTCTGTGTTGGACAGGTTTAGCATGGCAGATTGTAGACCACTATGTGTTCCTATTTCTATGGGAACAAAGTTATCTGTAGATGATTGTCCAAAATCTCCTAGTGAGGTGGAGGACATGAGTAGAGTACCTTATGCTAGTGCAGTTGGCAGTCTTATGTATGCTATGGTCTATACTAGACCAGACATTGCCCAAGTAGTGGGAGTCCTGAGTCGGTTTATGGCTAATCCTGGATGGGTACATTGGGATGCAGTTAAGCGAGTATTCAGATATTTGAGGGGTGCATTAGATTACTCCATATGTTATCATGGTAACTCTTCTAGATCTCCGCATTTAGTTTGTATTCGTGGGTTTGTGGATTCAGATTGGGTAGGTGATATTGATAGCAGGAGATCCACCAGTGCTTATGTCTTCACTATGTTTGGTGGTGCCATTAGTTGGATGAGTAAGTGACAACTTGTGGTTGCTTTGTCCACTACAGAAGCTGAGTACATGGCTACTACTCATGCTTGTAAAGAAGCCATTTGGATTAGAAGATTGTGTTCTGATGTTGGTGTTGATGCATAACAAATTACTATTTGGTGTGATAGTCAGAGCGCTATTTGCCTTGCAAAGAATCCAACTTTCCATGCCAGAACGAAGCACATTGATGTGCAGTTTCACTTTGTGAGAGATATGGTGGAAGATGGAAAGGAAAATTTGGAGAAGGTAGATACTATGAAGAATTTTGCAGATGCATTAACGAAACCAGTGGGCACTGAGAAGTTCAGATGGTGTTCGGAGTCATGGGCCTTTTGGCCTATAGCAGTTAGTTCCTGTTATGTTCCTGTTGCTCTTACAAGGTGTTCGAAAAGTGGGAGAATATTAGGAATAAGATGTCTCAACCTTGGATAATTCCTATTCTTATTATTTATTTTGTAAAATGTATTTCTTGCAAATAATGTTGATGTGTCAGCATCTTGAATTGTGTGTAAGGAGATCATGGCTAAAATGGTATGACGGATTCCTATGACACGTAAGAGCTATGTCAGGAAGATTTAATGATAGGTGAAGACATGTGGCAACTGATAAATTTGAGTACTGTACACTCTTCCCCAATTTTGGGGTTCCTATTTTCTCAGAGAATGGTAAAACCCTAATACGGTTATCTTTGGGAGTAGCCCTAAAAAGTGAAGCACATGATATAAGATTTTTTAGGGTTGCAAAGAGGTATGATACAAGTGTATTGTTGGAATGTTTTATGCTGCCGTGATTTGTCTTCAAGGGTTTAGAAATCTTCTGAAAGAACTTGCATTACAAGTGTATTGTAAGCTGTAATAGTTTTGATCAATACATTATGCAGGTTTTGGAGTGCTGGGGTTTTTACTAAAAGGTTTCCCCAGGGTATATCATTGTGTCATTCTCTATTTTTCTGTATGTATGGTATGTGGTTGCAATATCTTTGTTAAGTAGTTAACGAATCTGAAATTGTAAGGATTTAAAAGAATTTGCACAATACTCTCCTATAGAGATTAGCGTAGGAAGATGTTTCCGCACCTAAGTTTCCTTACACTATACTCTTTTTTATATTCTCATATCCTTCATTAGAAAGTTTAGTTTCTTGTATCATAGCCATGTTTGGTTTAATTTTCACTAATTGCCTTATCACAAGGCATTGTTTGTTAGGGGCATTTAAACCCCTAACATTCCAACTAATGATGTTCATGAGGACTCGGGAAGGACCTTCCCCTTCCCAGAGTATAGAATATCGATAATTTTAACCTGACCTGGCACCATTCCTTCCTTTGCTCTTAATTCAGCAAGGGCTTTTCTTCCTCTTGGTTTGACTAGTTTCCCCATATCAACTTCTAACCTATCGTTAATTGATTTTCCTAAACCTAAAGTTTTTGTATTGTTCCTAACAGTGTTCTCTTTGTTTTCCTCACAGAGTTCTTCATTCGATAGTGAACATAATATTCCTTTTATTATATCATTACTCCTAGAATCCTCTAGAATAGAGGTAGGGTCTAATCCTAAAAAGTCTAGCAGTGGGCCTTGGTCAATGGTCTCCACTAAGGGGGATTTTTCCATTCCTTCTTTTTGCATTTATTTTGTTTGATGGCATGATTCGGAGGGGATTTGTTTCAAGTTTTTTTCAATATTAGGAATATTTGCAATCTCTTTTTGGATTCCTTCATTAACATTCATAGTTCTTAACTCCACTGTGGATTTCCTCCCCCTCTTCTTTTTAATTCTATTGATATTAGGGGTGCTCAGACTTCCTCTTTTCATTTCTATACCTAACTGCCTATCTTCGTTAGTGATACCAAAGAGGCCTTCTTATGGAGTCCTTAACCAATGAAAGATTGTTGCCGGGTTTGATTCCCTCAATGGTTGTTGCCATGCCTAATTGTCTATCATCATTATTGAATTCTTCTAGGCAAATTCTGATCTCTTCCTCTTTTTTATTTCTTGTATTATTTATATCTTCTTTCCTAACATACAAGGGATCTTCTATATCATTAAGATCCATTTACATATCTCCTATCTCATCTAGATTTGGTAAGCATTTTGTTTCCATGTTTTCTTCTCCATTTTCGTGAGTGTTGTTTGATGCTGACATCTCCTTAATGCTTTTAATTAGCAAACTTTTTTGGTGATCGAGTTCCTCTTTGTCACATATTTCATCTATAAGGGTATCCATTAATTCAAGTGATCTCAACTATTTCTTCTTCTATTTTTTGGTTCTCCTTTAAGTGATCTCTCTTGATCTTCTGGATTGTTGGAGATACTATTCAGACTGTAAGAGGTAATTTCAGTGTTAATTCCTTGCTTGATACTCTGAATGCTAAGGTTATTCTTATGCTCAGAGGATAACGGTAGGGGAGATTTAACCTCAACATTTAAGGTCTCATTTATTGATATATCATTTTCAATAGCCAAAGGGGGTTGACACAAAGAGTCTGAAGGGTGTGTGGAGATGCTGATCAGATTAATTTCCTTAGGAGATGTCAGAGTGAAACCTCCTTTATCTGAGTTAAAGCTCACCATCAATTCTGGTGTCTTCTGAATATGAGTGTCAATTTGCCCTAAATTTTTGGTTTCTAGATCCTTTGTTTGTCTTTCTACAAAATCCTCTAGAATAATGGGGTTAATAATAATAGAGTTTGAATTAAAGCATAATCTAATGGGATGAATCCATTTTTGATGATAGTTGATCTTTACTATGATGATTTTTTCAGACTAGTTATTATCATTATCAATAATGCTTAAAAAGTCACCAATTTGTTTTCCTATTAATTTGACAATTTCTACATCAAACAATTATATATGCAGATTTGATGAAGGGTGCTCCCCTTAATACCACAAACACATAACAGAAAAAGAGAAACAACAACAATAATATGCAACAACAGAAAAATTGGCTTCTTATTATCTCCACAAATATGGAATTACAAACTTTCAGAATTACAATATGCAAAGCCACATGGGCATTCCCTTACAATATTCTATAGGAAAAAGCCTCGAACTATTACCCAGAACTATTCTGAACTACCTAAGACAATAATATAGCCTTCCTTATATAGGCAATTATCCACCGCCTGGGAAGGTTCCAAAATTTTAGCCAATAAGGCCGACCAAACTTAGAATTATTTTATTTTACATTTTATTACATCATAGTCGGCCCAAGATAACCTTTGAAACTCGAACAGAAATTTTGAAGAAAATTATTTTTCACCATTTCAAGTGGCCCAACTTTCGAAGACCATAAGTCATCACCAGTTGACCCCATCGGCTATTATAACCCCATTTTGGAAACGCCACAAAGTGCTCTACAGGCTTGACCCGCGCAAGCGCTTGTCACCCAAATTTTTGACCTCATCCGGGGCCTCTAAAGCCTTCAAAACTGAGTTCAAAGTTTATGTACCCTGCTGCCAATACCGAAAATCTTCAATATCTTCCAATATACACTTGATCTGGCAATGAAACTTTACTGGCAGACTTACATGACCAAAATGAACCTCCAAGAAAGAAATCAGATCATTCTGAGCACATGCAAAAATTACCAAAAATAGTAACTTTCCATAAATAGCAGCTCTGCACTAAAATAGCCCTTATTGAATATAAAAATAGAAATATTTTTGGGTGATGCAAGATTGATCTTACACCCAGGATGCTCCTAGATCAGACACCCAGGGTAATTTGAGAAGTGACCCTGTCACGACTCAAGTGTGCAGAGGAAAACCAAGATGGTTAACCTCCTTCTTTGTTAGCCACGATGAATCTTCTACAGGTCATCCTTTCCATTTGACCAAATACTCTTCATATGTCCTATTCCTTGTGCTTCTACCAACATGACTATCCAGTATGTCTTCGATCTCCTTAGTGTCTGAACGAGTTGCTGGAATACTCCACTGTGTTGTTGTGATCTCATCTTCAACACCTCCTTCATGATACTCTGTCAGATTTGAAATGTTAAACACTGGTGAAATATTCAGCTCATTAGGCAATTCTACCTCATATGCATTTCCTGAATCATGCTTCTTCAATATCTTACATGGTCCAAACTTCTTCATTTTCAACTTGTTATATGTACCAACTGGAAACCGCTCCTTCCGCAAATGAACCATGACTTCATCACCAACCTAAAATTCCTTATACCTCCTTTTCTCATCTACCTTAGCCTTATACTGTGCGTTCATCTTGGTAATATGCTTCCTCACCTCCCCATGGATGTTCTTCAAATGTTCTGCAAAATCCTCAGCCTCAGCACTACTTATTTCTCCTTTATCTATCTTTCTCAACTCAGATGCATTTCTTGGACTACTTCCATATATAATCTGGAATGGTGATTTACCAGTGCTCCTGTTGATAGAATTATTGTATGCAAATTCAGCCTGTGGTAAAATCAAATCCCATCCTGTTGGCTTATCCCCAACCAAACATCTCAGCAGATTTTCCAAACTCCTATTCACCACCTCTGTCTGTCCATCAGTTTGTGGGTGATGTGATGAACTGAACTTCAAATCTGTCTTCAACTTCTTCCACAATGTTCACCAGAAATATCCAACAAACTTAGTGTCCCGATCTGAAACTATGGTCTTTGGCAAACCATGAAGTCTCACTACTTCTCTGAAAAACAATTCTGCTACATGAACAGCATCATTAGTCTTCTTGCAGGGAATGAAATGTGCCATCTTCGAAAATCTGTCAACTACTACAAAAATTGAATCATGTCCCTGCTGTCTCCTTGGTAAACCAAGAACAAAGTCCATACTGATATCCTCCCAAGGCTTCTCTGGTATAGGCAATGGCTGGTACAACCCTATATTCTGCTTCACTCCTTTCACCATTTGACATACTTTGCAACTCTGTACAAACTTCTTCACATCTTGCTGCAACTGTGGCCAATAATAATTCTCACTAACCAAACCAAGGGTTTTATCACGACCAAAATGTCCAGCCAATCCTCCGCTATGCTTCTCCTTGATGAGATTCTCCCTCATATAACTTCATGGAATGCACAACTGACTCCCTCTGAATAGCATATCATCTTGGATGATGAAATCCAACCATTTCATCCTGTCTAGAGTAACAGGTTCTGTACAAGCTTTCCAAGCTTCACCAAAATCAAGATCCTCTGGATACAAATTCTTGAGTTCCTTGAACCCAACCACTTCAATCTGCATTTCTGTTAGCAATAGTTGCCTTCTGCTAAGAGCATCTGCAACCCTATTAGACTTTCCACTCCTGTGTTTCAAAACAAATGTATAACTCTGTAAAAACTCAACCCATTTCAAATGCCTCTGATTCAACTTTCCTTGACTATTCAAATATTGCAAAGGTTGATGATCAGTATACAAAAAAAACTCTTTAGGAAGTAGATAATGTCTCCACTTCTTTAATGCCTGAACTATAGCATAAAATTCTTGATCATAAATAGAATATTTCCTCTTGGCATCATTTAACTTCTCACTGAAATAAGCAACAGGTTTACCTTCTTGGCTCATAACAACTCCTATTGCAGTACCACTAGCATCACAATCTACTTGAAACACCTTATTAAAATCTGGAAGTGCTAAAATAGGTTCTTCTGTAACTTTTTGTTTCAACAATTGAAAACTCTTTTCTGCCCCATTTGTCCACTTAAACTCTTTTCTATCCCCTCTCATTGTTTCAGTCAAGGGTCCACAAATACTACTAAAATTTCTGATAATCTTTGTGTAAAAGCTAGCTAGACCATGAAAAGATCTTACCTCAGTAGTACTCTTTGGAGTAGGCCATTCAAGGATAGCATGTACCTTCTCTGGGTCCATTTTTAGACCTTCTCCTGAAACTACAAACCCCAAATACACTAACTCCTTCTTCAAAAAACTGCACTTCTTCAAATTAATCAACAATTTCTCTTCTCTCAACTTCTCAAATACCATACGAATATGCATCATATGCTCATCCAATGTCTTACTAAAGATCAAAATATCATCTAGGTAAACAATGACAAACTTACCCAGAAATTCTTTCAGAACCTCGTTCATGAGCCGCATGAAAGTGCTCGGCGCATTGGTTAGCCCAAAAGGCATGACTAACCACTCATATAGTCCTTCCTTTGTCTTGAAGGCAGTCTTCCATTCATCTCCTTCTCTGATCTGAATCTGATGATATCCACTCTTCAGATCTATCTTTGAGAAATACACAGCTCCACTCAAATAGTCCATAATATCATCCATTCGTGGCAATGGAAACCTATACTTGATTATGATCTTGTTTATTGCCCTAGAATCTGTACACATCCTCCATTCTCCATTTTTTTTTGGTGCTAATACCGCTGGTACAGTACAGGGACTCAGACTCTCACGGATCAATCCTTTTTGTAACAGTTCATGTACTTGTCTGTTCAACTCCTCACTTTCTGCAGGTGTCATTTTGTGTGCTGCCTTATTCTGCAAACTCGCTCCTGGGATCAGGTCCATCTGATGACTGATCTTCCTAACTAGTGGTAATCCATCAGGCACGTTATTGGATACAATATCTTGAAACTCATTCAACAAATCTGCAACTTCTACAGGAACATCTTCTACTTCCTCTTTACCAGCTTTTGGAATTAAAGAAAAACATACATGCTCATGCCTCATACCATCTAGGAAATTTCTTCCATCAACAAAAGTTATCCTTGCATTACCACATACCTTTTCTTCAGTCTCTTTCAATGGTTTTAGCTTATGTCGCACTCCATCCTTTGTCAGGGAATAGGTATTCGCATGACCATCATGTACAGCACATCTGTCAAACTGCCATGGTCTACCCAACAACATATGACATGCATCCATAGATATGATATCACACAATACCTCATCTTGGTATCCGCCAATCTTGAACTTCACTAGGCATTGTTCATTGACCATGACCTTGTGGTCATCCTGTACCCAGGCAATCCGATATGGATGTGGGTGTTTCTGTCTCTTGAGCTTCAACTTTGTCACCATCTCTTCTGACACCAAATTGTCAGTGTTTCCACTATCAATAATCACATCACAACATTTACCTTCACACTTGCACCTGGTGCGAAACAGGTTCCTCCTTTGCTCAGGTTCATTCTCACCACTCAACAGGACTCTTCTGTTAATCAACGTTTCTCCTCTTTCAGCATCTTCAGAATTTGATGATCTGACATCTTCATCTACATGTGCAACTCTAGCCTGGCCTTCATTTCTCCTGTCCATTCTGCCTTGGCGTTGAGGACATTCAAATGCCCTATGACCTTCTTCTCCACAGTGAAAACATGTTCCACGGAAGCCACCTCTTCCAGATCCTTGTCCTCTTCCTCTTCCTCTCTGATCTCTATTATTCTGACCCTGGAAGCGATTGGAATTATTTCCTTGCTGATTTTGACTGCTACTGGCCTCATCCTTCTTTTTCAGATCTTCATTTCGGCCACCATATGACCGTCCACCAGATTGTCCACCGCGACCTCTTCCATTTTTTTTGCTCTCGAACTTCTTATTCAGCTTTTCCTCTACTTTTAGGGCAAATTGGTATGCCTCCTCAATACTGTTCATTCGAACCAGATTCAACTCCTCCTGAATGCTTGGCCTTAACCCATTAAGGTATCGGGCAACTTTCTCCTTATCAGCTTCGGCATGGCCTGTTCTGATGAGGATTCGATAGAACTCCTCTGTATACTCCTGAACAGATTTTCCTGCTTGCTTCAAACTTTGCATTTTCTTCAGTAGGTCAAGCTCATAATCAACAGGAATGAACTGTCGCTTCAATTTTTCCACCATCCAATCCCATCTTGTGATTTTATCTTTCCCTCTTTTATTTCGCTCCAATTGAATTTCTTGCCACCAGATCTTCGCATGACCTTTCAGTCTGGCCTTCGCAAATTTGACCCTATCAGGATCCTCAACATATTCATACTCAAAATACTCCTCACATTCATTGATCCAGTCGATCAATTCCTCTGGGTTAAGATTTCCAGAAAATGTAGGAACCTCAATCTTAGGTCTTTTCCCAATCTTGGAAATCACCCGAAAAAGTCTTTCTTCCTCCTGGTTCACAATTTCAGCTTCTCCTTCTTGATATTCTTCTTCGGCTTCATCCTCGCTTTCATCTCTGACATTAAGATTCATTCCTCTGTGAATCTCTTCTTGCAATGCTCGCACTTGTCTCTGTAGCTCTCTAACCTCAGGTGTTACAACACCAGCTCTTCCACCACGTTCCCTTCGTGGAGGTATTTTCCCGATGCACGCTGAAACCCTAGCCACGGTCCTGGTGCAAACTGCCTCATAGTCAGCAATCTATTTACACACTCAAGAACTCATGCTCTGATACCACTTGATGAAGGGTGCTCCCCTTAATACCACAAACACATAACAGAAAAAGAGAAACAACAATAATAATATGCAACAACAGAAAAATTGGCTTCTTATTATCTCCACAAATGTGGAATTACAAACTTTTAGAATTACAATATGCAAAGCCACATGGGCATTCCCTTACAATATTCTGTAGGACAAAGCCTCGAACTATTACCCAGAACTATTTTGAACTGCCTAAGACAATAATACAGCTTTCCTTATATAGGCAATTATCCACCGCCCTGGAAGGTTCCAGAATTTTAGCCAATAAGGCCGACCAAACTTAGAATTATTTTATTTTACATTTTATTACATCATAGTCGGCCCAAGATAACCTTTGAAACCTGAATAGAAATTTTGAAGAAAATTATTTTTCGCCATTTCAGGTGGCCCAACTTTCGAAGACCATAAGTCATCACCAGTTGACCCCATCAGCTATTATAACCCCATTTCAGAAACACCACGAAGTGCTCTACAGGATTGACCCACGTAAGCGCCCGTCACCCAAATTTTTGACCTCATCCAGGGCCTCTAAAGCCTTCAAAACTGAGTTCAAAGTTTTTGTACCCTGCTGCCAATACCGAAAATCTTCAATATCTTCCAATATACACTTGATCTCGCAATGAAACTTTACTGGCAGACTTACATGACCAAAATGAACCTCCAAAAAAGAAATCAAATCATTCTGAGCACATGCAAAAATTACCAAAAATAGTAACTTTCCATAAATAGCAGCTCTGCACTAAAATAGCCCTTATTGAATATAAAAATAGAAATATTTTTGGGTGATGCAAGATTGCTCTTACACCCAGGATGCTCCTACATCAAGATTTCTAATAACAATAGCTTTTTCTACAAGAAAGTCCTTAAGATTTATTGGGTTGAATAGGGGAACCCAGTCAAAAATATAAAAATCAGAGTCTTTATACTTAGCTAACCCTTCATTTCTAATTTTACTTTTAATATTTCTATCTTTACAATTAATGAAAATAAAATTTTCTAATAAGATAGATATACTTACCTCATTCGGGAGTTGAGATTTCAGCCAAGCTACCAGATCTATGATGGAAGTTCCTACTCTAGACCATCAGCAAATCAGCCCTGTATCTACATAAGAATTTTCTCTCTATTCTATGCATTTTCCATCTAGATCTATTCTAATCATGTTAGGATTCTGAAAGAAATTACCTATTATTTTACCATTGTTACTCTCAATAGTTTTATTATGCTTATGAGGGGGCGTGTATACCTATTTGTTTTGTTCCTGAAACAACCTTGACCCATTGTTACTTCTTAGACCTTCTTTCATATTCCTTCTGTGTGTATGTTCATTCTGTGGGTAGGGCTCTGAGACATTAGTATGGAGCTTATTTTGTCCCACCTTATAGCCCTTATCCTCAAGGGTCCCATTCCTTTTGTGGGGAGGAGAGTATTTCATTTTGCCATTGTCTTCCTCTCTAAGCACATCAAATGAATTACTGATAGATAGATTAAAAGGATTATGAGAGTGTTGGTACCTATTCCCCCTTTTCCTATTTTTTACCACTTGTCAAGTTAGCTCATTCTTCGTTGTGACCACAGGAGGTCCTTGAGAAGGCAAGATCCTGCCTACCCCCTTTGCAAATAGGGGTTCAAAGGTTCTACAATAGTTCTCAGATCTTCCCCCTTTGGCATCCCTGTAGCTTCTAGCATTTTTCACATATTTGGTTTGTGCGAAAATATTCAATTGTCAGTCCAATGATTGAACTGAGAAAACCTTTGGCAAACAACCTTTTTTTTCTTTAGGGTTTACCATAATCACCCTAGAATCAGAATCGGGCTCTACAACCCTATCATAATTCTTTCATCTTTCTTTCTTAGATGACAGATCTTTCTCTTCTAGTTGTAGTGCTACTTTAGGGTTTGCAGGGATGCAATTAGGTAGAGCTAAATCATCAATGAAGGGATTTGGTCTTTCTTGGCTGAATAATGCATGTAGTTTCAAATCAACATTTTGATCCGCTAGCTTCTTCTGCTTAGCTATGAATTCCTTCAGATGATCATATGTAGGGTGAGGTTGCACTGGTGCTCTACATTCCTTCTTCTTATGTTCGTATAGATAACAGTTATAGTAGTATCTTGCAAATACCTCTCTCTTTCCTTGCAGGCTAGCACCCTCTGCACCCGAATTGGCCCATTCTACCCTGGTTTCCACTTTACTATAGGAGATCGCATTCTTTGCTATGTGAAAATGCAAAAGACCAATGTCTACTTTCGTTTTATAAAATGAAGCTTTCATTTTCATATGTGAGGATCTCATGTTTACTTCACATTTGAGGCTTCTAACTTGTTGAAAATCTAAATTCTCTCACCAAAATCTGAACTTTGCCACCTTGCAAATTGAAAATTCTGAATGTGGATGCTTGAAAATTGCCAATTCTGAGCCTTAGTATTTGCAAATCCAAACCTTCCTTCCAAATCTTTCAAAATTCTGAGCATGAATGCCTTCTATTTTTCAAAAATTCAAAGAAAGGAGCATGAAAATCAAGACCATGCCCCCTAATTTTGCAAAAAATCCTGACAGTGAAAGGATCAAAATCAAAGCCCCTCTATGTTTGTAAATTCTGGAAATGGTGTTTGAAATCCAAAGTTTCAAAAATTCTAAGTTCTGATCTGTGAATGTGCTAAGTTCTACTCTGTACCTATATATGTGCAAGATCTGATATAAGATCTGATCTGTCCCTAGAAATATGAATTGATCTGTAGATCTGGAGTTAAATCAATCTAGGTTCCCTGTTGCTGATGAGTTTAGATCTCCACCTTCACAAGACTATGCTAATCATGTAGATACTTGCCAATCCAAGACAGGAGCATATATACACAGATGTTATGTTTTGATTGCTATCTCAGGATGTATGTTAGTCTTGGGATGAAATTAGATCATATGAATCACTGTGGCAGATATAATGATTTTACAATCAACCCACAGTCATCAATAGCATGTAAAAATAGCAAATCAAACCCCAATGAAGCTATTGCTATCAGATCTGGAAGTGTGTATGACTGATAAAGTTTCAGCACCCTGTAGCTTCATATTCGTATCACAACATAGAAAATTCGCATCACAAGATACTGATTATAGTTCAACACTTGGCAATGCTTAAATCCGGAATTCAAATTGTCTGTAGCTTCAGCAATGAGTAGCAAATAATTTGATGATTTGCTAAGGATTGTAGAACAACGAAGCAAATTGGAATATATCACCTTCAACGAAGTATTGCCAATGGAGTAACCTTCAGAGTTGTTCTTGAATTGCTGCCCTAGATTAGAATGGTGATCACTATCAGATGTATTATAACTCACCACTGCGTTTTATTAAGTTAATATATTATTCAAATTTTTATGTGTAATATAATTGGTGATTTAGTGTAATAGGACCTCACACTACTTATCTCATTTGTTTAGCCTTATGACATTGTTTAAATTGATGTTTTAAATGTATTATATGTGAATAATATTTAATATAAAAAAAAATTAAGTATTTTTAAAATTTATTAAAGTTATTTTAGTTTTTTATCATTTCATTTTTTATTTTGATTTATATTTTGTTAGATCTTTATTAGTAAGAAGTATCTATTAGATCAAATATCTAAAAACTTTATTTTTTTAAATTTTAAATCAAGAAGTAACATATTAATAAACTAAAAGAATAAAAATAATTACTTTTTAACTTATCTAAATACTAGTTAACTATTTATAGATTTCTATTATAAATTCTTCAAATATTTGTAATAAGTCACATTCACTATTATATAAATGAACGATTTTATATAATGTAGATTCAATATAGTTAAGTGTTTATAAATTTCTATTAAAAATTCCTCAAATATTTGTAATAAGTCACACTCACAATTATATAAATGAATGATTTTATATAATGTAGTTTAAATAATCTAAATCAACACATTTGGCTCGCCTATTTAAAAAACTTTTATTAAATAAATATTAAACTAAATCATAAGTAAATTACTAAAAATATACAAACATTTTGTTACATCATTGCATTTTCTACTCTAATTTGTTTAACACTAAAGCTTTTTACTTGTAATAAATTAATAATATATACTTTGCCATACATAGAATAAAAAAATATAACTTTTAAAAACTAATACTAATACGGCATCGGCAAAACTAATCATGTACTATACTGTTCGCACTGAGAGAGTACTATACTGCTCCGCACTGACAGAATATGCATGATATGAGTATGGCAATGGCTAAAGGTGCGGGGAACAAGGTGCAAATCCTTGCACCTTTAGCCATTTCTGTAATGATTGGGTGATTCATTTAAACTTTGAAGGACATAACTCCTAATTCCAGATGTGACATAACGAAGGAGAACTATACGGCACTAATAATATGAGTGACAGCAAACCTAGCACGTAGAAATTAGTGACCTGAAATATTTGAAATCATAAATTGTCCTTCAAGAATGTACAGTGAAGAGAGCTCCCACAGTTAACTTGCCCTTCAACCATACCTTAAGCTTTATGATGTACCTTAGTGATATTACCGCTTTAAGCGTAAGTTAATTGGGGATCTTTCTCACAAGTAAATATTTAGAAATATAGATAAATTTTTGTTTGCAATGCTCATGCTTTCTTGGGGTTGTACAAGACTCTTTTATTAATGGAATGAACCCAATTTTACATAACTTCTCCGTTATTTCAACGTTATAATATCATTTACTAAGTTGTGGGTAGATGTGCACACGATTTGCATCGGCTTTGAGCTGTAGTGATGCCAACAAACACGACACCACCGGTAGTTGAGAGAATATATATATATATATATATATATATATATATATATATATATAGAATTATAATTTAGTTTTGTCTGCACAACCGTTTTGGCTGTCCCCAACAAATTTTAACCGATATATATGAATATATATATTACATCAGTTCCAGACAAAACATCAAATTGAATATATTTATATGATTTTAAATCTTTAATTTGAGAATTTTTATTTAGAGCCTTTCTTTATTTTTTATTTTTTTTATATTTATCAACTTTTTAAAATAGTTTGAGAAATTATTAAAGAACATTTCGTTGATTCAAATATTAAAGATTAAATGATATATTAGTAAATATAAGTATATTTTAAATTTATTTATATTTAAAGATTAAGTGATATATTAGTGAATGTAAGTATATTTTAAATTCATTTATATTTTAAGATTAAGTGATAAATTCGTAAGTGTTATATTTTAAATTTATTAAATAGTTGAGCTTGATTAATCAATATAAATTATAAAAAAGAGAGGTTTGTTCATTAACTATTGTAAGAGTACAATAGTATCATAAATAAAATTTATATATGAGATTCATAATTAAGTATCTTAGATGACTAGGATGTAAGCTTTTACTCGGTTTTAAGACACATTGTATCTATAATCTAGGCCATTTAGTGTAATTCTATCTTAGGACGCAATTAAAATTTAAAAAAAAATTAATTATTATTGTTTATAATTTTTTGTCTAAATGATGCTATCAATATGTACATAAACTAAAATTAGAAAAATAATAAAATACATTAAATAACATAGTAAACACAAAATTTCAATTTGAAGGCAAATCTCAAATGAACTCTACTTTCCTTGTTAGGAATCTGGATGCAATTCAATAATATAATGTTATGACTTTGCATAAATTATAATTAAAAAAAGAAATGAATAAATGTGAATACTATTGAAAATATATATTTAGTTGTATGTTGTCATTGATGTCAAGCACGGTGGTCTAGATATGTTGGAGGTGTTTTCTCTTACACTTGTGTCCAAAAGTATTTTCTAGTGACATATTCAAACATATATTTGGTCTAGAAGAAGGATATTGGTCTCGTTAGTTTCATATTTTTACTAATTAACTCTTTAATATTTTATGCCCAACAAGTGCCAATCTAAACTAACAGTTGAGTTAAGCATGATGATTTTTGATACCAACTCTCTGCTTATTATGGAAGGTGCATCTACCTTCTTATGATTGAAAATAATAAAAAATGAAACATGTATGCTTTGAAACAGAAATAAAATAAGGAAATGAAACTTTAACCAGAAAGTTTTAAAACATTTAAAAAATACTAAATGAATAAAAAGTTTCTTAAAATTTGATTCAAGATATCACCAACTACTACCAATTTTTTATTTAACTTCACAAAAATATGATCATTAAATATAAGCCTATGTAATTTTATATTCCTAAAACATTCCAGTAGTATGTTTATATAATAACATCTGATAGTAATGCATTAAACATAAGATGAATGAACTATTAGGAATAGTCCCAAGGGATAACTGAGAGGAGGGGGGGGGGGGGTGGTGAATCAATTATCTACAAGATTAAATTCTTTATCTAATTAAGTATAGAATAACATTAACCATAAACAAAATATAAGAACACTTAACACAACACCACAATTTTGGTTACAAGGAAACCCAAATAGGTAAAAACCCTAATAGGAATTAGTGCCCACTATAAACTGTACTAATGTATAATGATCCATGTTAGAAGATCTTACAACCCTATTAGCAATTGATCTTTACAATGCACTAAGTATAGTGACCTAGTCAAAGGTCAGACCCTGTTAGGAGTCTTTTATAGTTAACCATGTTAGGGGTGAGGACACACTGTCTGGGAGAACACTACTCAAAGGGGTGAAGGTTGAAACCTTTTATTTAACAGATACACACTATATCTGGATCTTGGTGAACTGTGAGTTAGACCTACTGTCTGGATTAGTTCCAATGAATAGCATACACTTCCTTCTTAGTCACATAGACTTTTACTGATGGCACAATACTTCACACCTTCAGCTCTGCTCTTATCTTTCAACTATCTGCCATACTTAGCGATCACAACTTGATCGACTATAAGTATCTTTCTCCAAATGATATAATCAATTCGGTCTGTTAGAACTTCCTTGAAATCATATTAGAGAAATAATATAACTCTTCAACAACATCTCCAATGGCTATACTAAGCACACAACACTAATTAGGACCGCACAAGTCCATATGAGTAGACATGTCGCTTTACACTATCGGCTCCACTAAATTAACTGATACTTTCTTCTCATCCTGAATTAAGTTATGCACTCTTAACCAAACATTCTTAACTCTTCTCCAAACACTAATCCAAACATGCATATCCAAATGATAGGTGCAACTACTACAACAATAACTCTTCCTAGGACCTCTCAGGAACACTTACTGATACAAACAACTGTATTACTATCTTTACTCATAATCAACCTCTACATCTATGATATCATGCTGATAGCATATCTAGGAAACATATACTCAAGGCTCTCTCCATTAGGCTTCGATGCACACTCCTTACCATATGCTGTCATCAATGACAAACATATAGTCAACACTGGCTTGCTAGAAAATCTCCAACAATCTCCCCCTTTGGCATTGATGGAAACATATGGAATGAAAAACACCACCAATCCAAATGTACAATTCTTTTATAACATTCTTCATTTCCTCAACAAATCTCCCCCAAGGATGAATCCTCCATCTACTGTTGAATTCTCTAAATATCAACTGCTATATATCCTTAGTATTGTATACTCCCCCTTACTATCTTGTTTCTTCTTGCTAAATATTCACTCTCCCTTTCTATTTTTTTTTCATGACTATATACTTACTCCCCCTTTGACATCAATGGAAAAGGGCACCAAAAAAAATAAGCACTAGTACTAATCTTGAAGTAGAGTAGTCAACCATTCATCAGTCACTAAGGACTGATGCACTTTTGCAAACTCTAATCAGATTCAGGGAAGGGAATTACTCCCAACTTCTCCCTGAGATACTCAACTATATCCTTCGGTAAAGGCTATGTGAATATGTCTTCTAGTTGTTCTTTTGTACTCGCATAGTACAAATTTACTTCTTTCTCTTCCACTTTCTCTCTTAGGAAGTGATATTTTATCTCAATGTGTTTTGTCTTTTCATGTATTACATGTTTCTTTGACATATTAATAGTGCTAGTGTTATCACAACGAATAAGAATAGGATAATCAATCTGAATTCCAAAATATTTTATCATCTTCTTGATCCACACAATTGTAGAGAAATTTAATGATGCTGCTACATACTTTGCTTCTGCTGTTGACTGAGAAATACAATTTTGTTTCTTACTTGTCCAAGTAACAAGTCTATTTCCAAGAAATACTGCTCCTCTTGAGGTACATTTTCTATCATCAACACAGCCTGCCCAATTTGCATTTGTATACACATGAAGTTTTACATTCTCCAAATTAGGATACCATAAACCATAGTCTATAGTTCCTTTTAAATATCTTAATATCCTCTTTACTGCCATAAAATGACTTTGTTTAGGTTTTGCTACAAATCTTCCAACAATACCAACTGCATTAGAAATATCAAGTCTAGATTGAGTAAGATAGATTAGTTTACCAATCATAGACTGATACAAGGTTATGTCTACTACTTTTGAATCATCTTCTTGTGAAATCTTGCATCCTCTTATCATATGGGTACTTACTGGCTTGCAATCATCCAACTTGAACTTCTTCAATATCTCTTTCACATACTTAGACTGATTAATGAAAATACCTTTGTTTGTCTGCTACACGTCCAGTCCCAAAAAGTACTTGATAGGTCCAATCATGCTCATTTCAAATTTGCTCTGCATATTTTTAGAAAATTCAACACTAAGCTTGTCATTACCACCAAATTTAATGTCATCAATGAATATAGAAACTAACAATAGTCCATCAAGTGTTTCTCTTATGAATAAATTACAATCTACTGCTCCTTTCTTGAATCCAATCTTTGTCAAGTATCCATCAAGTATTTCATACCATGCTCTAGGGGCTTGTTTATGTCCATAGAGGGATTTCTTTAGTCTTCATACAATATCAAATCTGCCTTATAAGGTAAATCCTTCAGGCTTCTCTATGTAAACTTCTTTCAAATCTTCATTCAGGAATGCTGAATTGACATCCATCTGATATACTTTAAAGTACTTGAATGTAGCATAGGCTAGAAATAACTTTATTGCTTCCAATCTTCTTACAGGGGCAAATGTATCCGAATGATCAATTCCTTCTTTTTGCACATATCCTTTGCATACTAGTCTTTCTTTGTTTCTTAATACTGTACTATCTTCATTCATCTTGTTTCTAAATATCCACTTGGTTCCAATCACATTCTTATCACTAGGTCTAGGGACCAGTTCCCATGTATCATTCTTAATTATTTGATCTATCTCTTCTTTCATCACTTCATGCTAATCTAAATCATTTCATGCATCTTCAACACTTAAGGGCTCAATCTATGAAAGTAAGCATACCTCTTCATTAGCCATTGAAATTTTTTCTTTTGATCTTTTCATGAATTTTCTATTATGATCGCCAATGATATCTTCCTTTGAGTGGTATCTAGATGTGAATTTAGGAACATTAGTTGTGACTCTCTCATCTATTTTTTTTTATTCTTCTTCACTTGTTTCGGGGTCATTGAACAATACATGAATGATGTCAAACATCTGATTAACAATTGTTTCTCTACTCATAGGACTAGGTTCTTCTTCAATCATAGGTGCATAATCATGATATATTTCTTGAATCATAAATTCTCATCAATCTTTACATGTGCACTTTCAATAATCTTCTTCAATCTTAAGTTAAAACATCTATAAGCTTTTCTTTTAGTAGAGTAACAAAAAAAAATACCTTCATCACTTCTTGCAACAAAATTTCCAATAGCTTCATCTCTCTTAATGTAACACTTGCTTCCAAAGATTCTAAAGTATTTTATTGTAGTTACATTCCCAAAACATAGCTTATAAGGTGTCTTGTCCATGCCTGGCCTTAATTAAATTCTATTGATTGTATAGACCGTAGTATTGACCGCATCTCTCCAATAGGTGTGTGCAACTTTTCCTTCAATCATGATGGTGCGCACTATGTCAAGTATGATCCTATTCCTTCTTTCTACAATTCCATTCTGCTGAGGGGTTCTAGGTGCACTTAGCTGTCTCTTTATCCCATTTTCTTTGCAATACTTGTAAAATCTATCGAAGGTGAATTATCCTCCTCTATCTAGTCTTAGACATTTTATCTTTAATCCACATTCATTTTCAACTTTAGCTTTGAATATTTTGAACTTCTCAAATGCTTCTGATTTTTCCTTTAAGAATGCAACCCACATCATTCTATAATAATCATCCACAAACAAAATAAAGTACCTTTCACCATAGTATGATCTTGTTTGAGTTAGTCCACATAGGTCTGTATGCACTAGATCCAATTTTTTCTTTGTCAAATTATGCTTGCTTTTGAATGAATTCCTTATATGCTTTCCCATCACACATTCCCTACATATTGTATCAACTAGTTTTGCAATGCTAGGAAGGCCTCTTACTGCCTTTACATTTCTTATCTTCACTATGTTGTCAAAATTAATGTGACATAATCTTTTGTGCCATAACCAAGTGTCATCTACTTTAGCAACAAAACAACTTGCCTCTGAATTAAGATGAAAAACATTACCTTTTGTTTTTTATCCTAATGATGAAATCATTTCTCCTTCTTTGTTATTAATGATGCATTTATTATTTTTGAATTCCAACTGATATCCTTTGTCAAGAAACTTTCCAACACTTAGTAGGTTATGCTGCAAACCATCAACATAAAGAACATCATCAATGTTGTTCTTTCCATCCAAGGTGATAGCTCCTCTACCTATGATAGGTTTAGGGTTTTGTCTCCAAATCTAACCATTCTACCTTTGTACTTATCCAAATGTACAAATCTATCTTTTTCTCCTGTCATGTGTTGTGAACAATAGTTGTCAATTATCCAATATGTTGTGATGTCTGCTTATGAAATCAATGCTAACTGGTGTTCTTTCTTTTCATCTTCAAGGTCCATTTAAACAAACATTTTCTCCATATCTTCAAGATCAATGAATCAAATTTCATCTTCTGTTGAATCTTCACCTGATACTGCATCTCCAACATAGTAACATTCTTTTGTATACTTAGGCTTGTAATTAATTTTGAACTTCTTGACTCTTGTAGGACACTTAGATGCAAAGCGAGTAATCTTGTTACATGAAAATCATTTGAATGGTAACTGACCTTCATATTTCCATTTTTCTTTCCTTTCTTTTTTAGCAATCATAGCAATGAAATTGTCTAGTGCTTTCTCATCATCATCATCATCATCAAAATTACCAGAAGTGTTCAAGGATTTCTTACCATGGACTGAAGCTTTGAAGGTTGTCTCACTTTTAGGCTCTGTCTTCAAACTTGATATCTTGAATGTTGAAATCTGGCTTATTAAGGTCTCTCTTTTGAAGTCTTTTGAAAATTGCATAGTCTCATCTAGGATGTTTATCTTGCTCTCATATTCTGGTGTTAATGTAGTCATCAACTTATCCTTTATATCTTCTTCTGATATTTCTTCACCATTGTTTCTGATTCCTGCAATTGCTTCATTAATCCTTTGATTGTAGGCTCTGAGGTTCTCTTCAGGTAGCATCTCCAATGTATTGTACTTTTTCTTCCATGTCTTTTAACACACATTCTTGGCTTGGACATCTCCTTCAAACATGTCTTCTAGATACTTCCATATCTTGTAATCTTTATCTACTTTCACGATCTCTAAAAATTCACTATCAGACAAGGCATTGATAAGGGCTTATTTGGAAATAGCATTTTGAGTGAACATCTCCTTTTGCTTAACAGTTGCATCTTCCTTTGCAAGATCTAATAAAGAGGCAATCTAAACTTCTTTAGTAGCTACTTCAAAAATCTCAAAGGCAATGCACTGCAAATGTGTCATCACTTTGTTCTCCCAGTCTAGATAGTTCTCTCTATCAAACTTAGGACTTTCTTTTCTAAACAATGCCATCTGATCAACCTCAAGCTATTAAAATTTCTCTCTGAGGCACTTGGCTATGATACCAATTGTTAGGAATAGTCCCAAGAGATAACTAAGAGGGGGGATGGGGTGAATCAATTATCTACAAGATTCAATTCTTTATCCAATTAAGTATAGAAGAACATTAAGCATGAATACAATATAAGAACACTTAACACAAAATGACAATTTTGGTTACGGGGAAACCCAAATAGGTAAAAACCTTGATGGGAATTAGTACCCACTATAAACTTCATTAGTGTATAATTTAGAAGATCTTACAACCCTATTAGGAGTTGATCTTTACAATGCATTAAGTATAGTGACCTGGTCAAAGGTAAGACCTTGTCAGTATTCTTTTATAATTAACCCTATTAGGGGTGAGGACACATTGTCAGAGAGCACACTACTCAAAGGGTTGAAGGTTTCAACCTTCTGTTTAACAGATATGCACTATATCTAGATCTTGGTGAACTGTGAGTTAGACCCGTTGTCTGGATCAATTCCAATGAATAGAATACACTTCCTTCTCAATCACATATACCTTCTACTGATGGCTCAATACTTCACACCTTTAGCTCTACTCTTATCTTTCAACTATCTGCCATACTTAGCAATCACAACTTGATCAGCTATAAGTATCTTTATCCAAATGATATAATCAAGTCATCCTATTAGAACTTCCTTGAAATCATATTAGAGAAATGATACTCTTCAACAACATCCCCAATGACTATACTAAGCATGCAACACTAATTTGGACCATGCAACTCCATATGAGTAGACGCGTCGCTTCACATTATCAGCTCCACTAAATTAAATGATACTTTCTTCTCATCCTAAAATACGTTATGTGATCTTAACAAAACATTCTTAACTCTTCTCCAAACACACATATCCAAATAATAGGTGCAACTACTACAACAATAAAAATAATGTTGGCTCCATCAAATAAACTCTAGAAACTGTAACTATCAACTAGAAACATCATGACTCCACCTGTAGTGGACAACTGACTCTGCGTCCATGAACGTAGCTTCACTACTATGTCTACAACATAAATATAAATGCACAAGGCTCGATCATAACCGTACTTTAATTCACATGCAATACTCTTCCTGGGACTTGTCAAGAAAAGTTACTGATACAAACAATTGTATTACTATCTTTACTCATAATCAACCTCTACGTCTATGATATCATGCTGATAACATATCTAGGAAACATATACTCAAGGATCTCTCCATCAGGATTCCACGTACACTGCTTACCATATGTTGTTATCAATGAAAAACATACAGTCAACACTGGCTTGCTGGCAAATCTCCAACATGAACAACCCATAAATCATAACACATAGCTCACAATCTTTAGGATCACTTTTAGATGCCATTTTATGTATTTTAAGTTTTCCTTTATTTTCTATATTTAATTCTTATCACAACAAAAATTAAGTAGTATATATGCATCAAGTATCATAAATGACTTTGGTAACCAATGTTTTCTTGAAGATAACTGCCTCAAATATTAGTAAATATTTTAGCAAATGACATAAAGAAAAGATGGACCTCGAGAGCCTATATGTTTTTATGAACATATGAAGAAAAAAATAACTAAGATCCATGTGTACCTCATGTTTTATCATATCTTTTGTCTAAGTTCTTTCTTGTTCATCCTATACCTTGATATTGTAGCTAACTTATGTTAGTAATGATTTCATTTAGTTTCCTAGACTAGTTTTTTCCTATTATGTTTACTTTCACCTTATCTTTTTTTTCCTTTCTCTCCATTTCAACAACCTTTGGAAGAAGTTCCAAAACTTCCTCTTTAAAATTAGGAATATTTTGTTCTAAGTGTTACGTATTATCTATTTCTTCTCCATTTAACTTCTTTACAAAAATAATTTCATATATTTTGTCCCATAATCACAAGTTATTGCAGTACTATTTCTTAACTTTTTTTCTTCTTTTTCAAATATCCCCACTTCAAGAGGTATAAAATGTAACACTAGATTCTAAAATCATGTTAAAACAATGCCAATAATTTCCTCATATAACTATCTAACTCTTTGTAGGAAAACATATTTCATTCTAATGTGTCTAACGAATTTTGAAGGTGTCAGAGCCTAATTTCAAAAGTAAATAAAGAATGCATATATTGATGATTATAGAAAATGACAAAGTTAGTATAGAAATGAAATAAATAATAACAAACTATCTTTAAAATGATTACTATAAAATCGCATCTGATGCACAAGGAGAAAGTACCTCAAGTTTTCTAAATGTGCTGAATAAACACTTGAAAAATCTATTAATACACATGCAAGACAAGTATAAGTTATGCATAGGATATTCAATTTGAGTTAGTGAGTGCACACAAAGAAAAACCTAAATATTGTTTTGTGCAAGGTGAATTGGTCATAATTGCAACAACAAATGTCACAATTCTTTTTGATATTCAAATACCAAAACTTACAAATTATGTAGAGGAATTTCAAGATGATATCTCAAATACAACAATAGATATTCCTAAGGATAGAACGTGGAACAAAAATGAAGAAGAAATGGAATTAGATAAAGAGAAATAATCTAAGGATAAAAAAGAGGTAGAACAAGAAACAAGAGAAGATAAAGGTTAACAGAAAGAGGGTGTGAACACTCAAAAAATAGAGGCAAGAGACATTATAAAGTTTTCATTCATAGGAATGGACACTAATCCCAAGGATGGTGAAATATACCAAGGAAAAAATTACATATCCTTACTCTCTCCAATACAAAAGTACAATAGAGTAGGAGATGTTTAAAAACTATTTGCAGGACACAAAATTAATTATTGAAGAAACAAATTTTTTGATGATGATGTTTCTAATACATGGAATGAACATTATAGACAAACCCTCTATAAATTTAAACAAGTTAATCAGTGAGGTAAGCTCACAATTTGAATCCTTTGAAAAGTCTACAAAGATAAAAGTAAAAAGAGAACTTGATGATAAAAGATTTGAACAAATAAAGAAGTAAGTTGTGCATGATAGAATGGTGCTCAATTAGCATATTAAAGGGATCATTGAGGATATCAATGAGGGAACCAATATATATAAATCATGTTTGTATATAGATAAATTTGTTACAAGTTTTGGGGACAAAATAAAGAATTATGTAAATCAATTGGAGCAAACTTTAATTATTCAATCCTATGTAGGTCTCCATCTCATTTGTAGAAAACCAAGTTGTGTCCTTTCTTGAAAATATGGTTTTTTTGGAGAAAAACAAGTAGAAAATGATCAAAAATGTGAATGAGATGAGAAACTTCATTGGTTTGAAACTTCACACACTTTTGTTTGCCTTAAAGGAGGCTCAAAAGGAAAGTGCAGTGTGTGTGAACCTATTGATTTGATAAACATAGAGACCACTGCATATAAACTCAATGCAAACATATTTTTCTTAATGATCTTGAGACAAGGATGAGAAACAAATTTACAACTTTTTAAGACCCTCTATGCATAACTTATTCTATTAATGTAAGTAAGCAATTTTTACTTGTACATAAGCAACCTTTATACTCTTTTTTTTTTGTCTTTTGAAGAAGTTTTGAATAAGTATTTTGGCATATTGGGTACACCCTTTGCCATTGATTTCAAAGGGGGAATGAGAAAGTGAAAAATTTCTCTAAAGTATGAATATACATAAAAGGGGTCCAGTAAGAAAGAATAAGTGCAACACAATTTTTGAATGGTTAATTTAGCAATAAGGACACAAATAATTTTTCACTAAGTTTTGTCATCAATTACAAAAGGGGGAGAATGTTGGCAAGATGGAAAGAGACACAACCAAATAGTTCGATTATTTTTATTGATGGAAACAATATCATGTATAGGTTTCATTCATATATGCACAATCAATAAGGAAATCATATCAAGTGTAGGACTATTTTTGACTAAGTACAGGAAATAGCACATACAAAGAAGATAGTTTTTAGAACCATGCAAGCTAATAGTTGATTATTTTTGGGTGCATATCTAAGGGAATAATAATAAAGGTGTGTCATCAAAAGGTAACACACTTGTATAAATCATTTTTATTGAGAGAATATGTAGATGAGGATATCCAAAGAGGCAGCTTATAGCTTCCTATCTATGATGTGCAAGAATGTAAGCATTATAGATGATGGCTCTTAAATGAACCTCAATAAAAAACCCTTCCAAGGTGCACCATAGAATGGAAGATTCAAGACGAAGATGCAAGGATGAAAGATCTAAGCTAGAATGAAAATGCAAGAACATGAAATCAAAGCTAATCTATCAGGATTACAATACCTTCTATTTAAGCTATGTGATTTAAGATAGATGCAATAAGGAATTGCTAATATAGAATGCAAGTAAACTATAATGCTCTTAAGAATGCAAGTAAACAAAATGATAGCGTAATAATAGCATGAATGATATAATATGCAAGAGTGGGGAAAGAGTCTTCTTTTAAAGAACCATGGACAATGGAGATTAAGAGGCAAAATCTAAGGGTAGAGAATAATCCTCATTTTGAATTTAGGGTACAAGATTATCAAGAGGAAAAATCAAGTGGACAAGAATGGTTTGGTAGAATGAGTGTTGGGGATTAAGAGGCAAATAATATTCCGCTCATGTGAAGAGAAAAAGCCTTTTTATTTTCTTTTTAAATTAGGAAATTCCTTTTTCATGTGCACACATAGGATATAGTGATGATTTGATCAATAGATACGATTGATTAAGAAAAAGATAAGGTCTAGTATTTTACATGTTTAATGTTAGAGTGGAGATCAAGGTTTGCTATACCATTTTTGGGTGATTACATTTGCCCCTGTTTGACTAATGTGTGAGAAATTTGGGAACACATTGAGTCATATAATAGATATTAAAATAGATGAAAGAGATCTGACTCTGAACTTAATCGAACGAAGTAAGGAGAGATAACTAATCATGAACTTGATTGAGTGATAACTAGAAAAGGTTGAAAAGATAGATCTAACTCTGAACTTTATCAAATGAAGCACATAAAAGTGGCAAATCCTAAACTTGATCAAACAAGAACTAGCAAAGATTGATTACAGTTTGAGAGATAGATGATAGATTATTCCTGCCCCCTTAGATTCAAAATTGAAATAAGGTAGAGGAGAAGCAGAAATGAGATAGATTTGATCAAATCAAGATAAGGTTCAAGATGATTGATTAAGTACAAAAGACCAAGTTTGACCATGAGGTGGTGAGAATTTACCCCATTTTGAATAAGGTTGACCAGAAAGATGTAGCAGTTAGGTCAAAATCAGAAGAAGGGATGATGAAATGATGATGGAAGAGAGAGAAATGTTGATTTCCTCAAAAGATCAAAGAGATTAGTCTCAAAGTGTTAGTCAGCTGCATGTAGGAGGAAATAATTTAAAATGTGATTTTGACAATCAAGATCAAGTTGGATTTCAATTTTGATCCTGAAAATGGATCTAGAACATCAAATTTAGGTAAGGGTGCATTTTTTGTGAAAATATGACACTTAGAAAAATTAGGTCAAAATGCTATATGAGGGGCCCAAGGGATCATTTTCAAATAGTTTGTGCCTTTTTATTTCCATGAATCTATAAAAAGATAGAGATTCACAATGGTAGATACATGAGTTCTAGTTGAGTAGTGTAGATTCAAGTTCATTCAGTTGCACAACTAGCCTTAATAGTACCCACAGGCAGTAAGTCATTGATTTTTTTCATTTTGGTGCATTTATTGCATTTTTAGCACTTTTTGGTAGTTATTTGAATAGTTGTGTATGAAAATTTGGAATGTCACATGACTTAACTGAGAAAGTTCATATAAAATTTTACAAAAAGTTAAAGTATCATATTGTTTGTTTATGAGATATTGCAGTAGTGTGACCCATAAGTCATATGATATGGTGCAAAATTTTGCACCATTCTGAAATGTCACACCACTATGTTAGGAAATGTCATATGAAATAAATTTGATCTGTGAATGTCATTTTTCTTTTTCTTAGTTTCTCACTTCTTGGTGACTTGACTGGAAGTACTTAGATCTTTTTTTGATGCTCTATTGATGCTTTGATTCACTTTCAGATATATCTATGATGTATTTTTTCTTGTCTTTGTAAAGGAGTGACAATTTCTGGACCTAGCTATTAGGGATCCTTACCTAGTGGGTCTTCACCTTGTGCCCCGATTAGCTACTGATGAGAGAGGTAATCTAGAGTCCATGGGACTTTGAGAGTTTCTACAGATGCCCCATATTTAGGGAAACCATGGGTTTTCGACCATACTCACTAAGAGATTTTATTCAAAGCATAATATATTCCATTTTCCTACTAGAGAGGTGATGGTGACACTAGAGGGCATGTATCGTATTCTATGCAGCCCTTTCCATGGAGAGGCAGTAAGTACTCTTTGATGATTGTAAAATATTTTTTAAGTCATATTTTCTACTTTACTATCACTGATCTTGGTACTAATACTAAAATTTGATCTTGGAGATATATTTGGATTATTATCCTATTGACAGGATCTTGGCTATGCAAACTAGTTTTGCAAACCTCACCATCCCGGTCCATGTTATCCTTTGGGAGAACATGATGGATAGTTACATTGATGAATATCTTGTAGCTTGCATTCCCCGTTCTTTGATCAGTCATGTGCTTGGTGCTGATAGGAGTCAGAGAGGCTTCCAATGTGGCTAGGGTAGACTTGTCATGGATTTGTCATCTCGACCTCGATGGATGGCATGTGGACCCTCTTTCCTGGTGGATATGTATTGTGAGTTTCATGATATTATCTATAGGGAGGGGAAGGTTTTATCAGTAAGGGCCATTGTGGCATGGGTGTGGGCTTTGGAGCATATCACCATGATATGCCCCAGGGTAAAACCTAGATAGAGAGGGTGAACCTACATATAAAGGTATTCATGGTTTATTCAGCAGATCCATGTAGGCGATACACCATATTGGTACTGATGCCTTGATGATCTTCATTTTTTACATGGTTTCCTTATATTGAGTGTGAGTAGTGGGTTGAGGCTAGGGAGGATCTGGAATACATGTTTTACAATAGGTCATTATTGGGAAGACACATAGGCTTAGTCAAGTGATGTCATTATAAGGGTATGGCATCACTTTGGTAGGGCACAAGATGTCAACATAGAGATGACTGATTATTCATGGTACAGAGACAAGGAGAACCTTGGATGGGGGCCCATGATATGATATGAAATTTATTTACAAAAGATGTAGTGGCTGTACAGGATAGTGCCCAACCTACACTTGAGGGTGACGAATATAGGGACTACTTTTGAGTAATGGAGATGGAACTAGAATCACCCCTTCCCTATATTTTTTAGCACCGAGAGATTTGAGATTTAGAGGTAGAGGGGACCAAGGTGATGAGGGTGGTGATGGATGAGGATGATGGAGGAGAGGGGGATGAGGTAGTAGTGGGTCTATGGGAAATGCCCCTTCTATCAAGCAACTTATAGCTATGAGGGATCAGTAAAATCTTTATTTGGGAGTGACGCTTCTAGTATGAAGACAATTTGATCACTGATGGCTCTTTTAGGAGGTAGGGTAGCTGGTTGACCATCACTAGTTTAATATTTTTTTACTTATACAACAAATCTTTCACTTCTAAAGGTAGGTCTTCCTTCTTATCTACATTTTCATCCTTAGGTTTCAATACTAAGGAAAAGCCTACTCCATCTACTTCTTCTAATGTCTTCACAAAATCCTTCTCCCTCACTAAGATTATATTAGGTCCTCCTTTCTTCACTTCTCCTTTGATTCAGGGGTGGGATGGTGCACTTGTTCTGCAACTTTGAGGGGCCACAATGTTGTTCTTTACACAAGACCAACTAGGCCTTCTTAAGGATCATCCTCTTTGATCCAATGCCAACTTCACCTAAATAGAGTTCACAACTTATTTATGATGCCACCACCCTCTCTACATATTTGGAAACAACTTCATGTTTCTTTTCTAATCTTTATTTTCATCCAAGCAAGTTCTTCAACTTTCAAAACCCAAACCGGTCACAAATTTATGCTCATTCTCTTAGTAGCCCCGTCAGACCAGTTTTCTTAGTTTTACACCAAACTTCCCAAAAAAACTAGGGAAAAAAAATATGTATTTGAATACCCTTTTCAGAGTTAGAAACTTTATCTCAAATCCAACTAGAACTTGTTTGGACCATCTACACAAAAATTGAGTGGTGCTCTGCCTATTAGCCTTCCATTAGGCCTCCTATTACAAAGCAAGTGCCAATTCCATAAACACCCAATCTTCCTTGACCATAAAAAGAGTTTTCTTATGATCCTAAACAAGGATTTTCTACTTTTCAAGTTGATCCAACAAGTTTTAACACCCAAACACCAAAACCCTCTATTTAAGGCCTTCACACCTAGGGCTTTCTAAAAGTGACTCCTCCAATCACTTCCCAACCAAAATAATGGTTCACAAACCATGGATTCAACATATTATGACATTATATGCCATAAAACATGGTCCTCATGTGGAAAAATACCTCAGACCTTGACTGGTCCAAGGGCAAGTGACCCTTCAATCAACACTTCACCAAACATGTGTGGTCGCTCCAACTCAATGCTCCATATCCCTATATCATTTAATACTTATACAAGGATTAAATACATATTTTTACCCCACCCATGAATCAACATAACCACAAGAGTGGGAGATTCAATTCATTTAAGGAGACTTCAATCCCAAATTGCTGATTAGAAACCCCTACACTGGAATAATCAAGTTACAAGTTATTTCCTCCAACTCAAAAGTAAGTGAAACACTTCAAAAATAGCATGTAGATGTAACTAAACCACAATAAAATCCCCTTACACCATTATCAAATTCCAAACATGTTTCACCAAAGAATTTAATAGTCTTTTTATAGGGACTGTACCCACGGGACAAAGAATGACAATTTTCAAGAATAATTAACTATCATTGATTAAAGCCATTTTCATTAGCTTCCTTACCCAAATCTTTCCTTGTTTCATCTTCTCACATGGATATCCTCTAAAAGGACTCCCAACACATGACAACCCAACCCAAAACTAACTCTAACTATCCTATAACAGTCAAAATTGGTCATCCCTTAACACTAACATACCAAAAGTTATTATTTTTTGTTGTCAAATTGACAACAAAATTTTCATTTCAAAAAATCCTTTCCATTTTGGTATTTTATCTAACTTCCAACTACCTCTTAGGATTATATCCTAGTTCTAAGTCTTGCAAACCCTTCTTAAGCCCTCATTTAGCCTTTTAGGCCTCATTTTGCTAGTATGGGAAAGTTTCACATTTTTATTCATGTGCATTTACATCATTTTGATGTCTCTAGTGGCCATTTTAAATTCATGTGGACCTTTATAGGTCATTATCTCAATGCAACTCACCTAGGATCAATCTAATAACCCCTAGTGACCCCTAGGTACACTTAGCCCTTACAAATGCCATTAGTGGCTTACATATTTGATCCTTTACAAAGGATTATCAATCATTACAAATAATATTTAAATGTCATGAAATGATCAAATATGGTTTTATTACAATCAAATAACCCAAGTTGATTATGTTTGTCCTTCCATTCCTTCCATGGTCTTCCAATGACCCTAGTGTACTTCCATGTATATTCCCTTGACCTTGGTGCTCCTGCACCATACTCCTCAACTTGAAAATTTTCCAAGTCCCCTTGGAAACCTTGCAAACAAAAATATATTAGAAAAAACCAATTTGATATTCACCCTTGGTTTAAAGAGGTCAAGACCAAGTATCCATGCCATCCTTGCATAGTGTTTCTCCATAATGCAATCTTGCCTCCTCTTTTTTAGTTTTCCTCCCATGGGAAAAATATAGACCACATTTTGATCTTCCTTCTTCATGTCATTCTTAATCTCATTCCTTGAGATCACTTCTTCTACTTTTAACTCTCCTTCATCTTCAAAACTTGAGTCTCTTCTCATAGAGACCAATCCTTCTAGGATCTCACCCTGATCCTCTAGGATTTTCACATCTTCACTAACATCTATGGTTACTTTGTCAGCCTCACCAATGTTCCACAGTCAAGTCCTTCCTCACCTACTATGTCTTCTTGTTGACCTTCACCATGCCCATAGCCGAGGCTTATCAATAACTCAAGTTATTTTGGCTGCCCCTTTACCCATTCTATCATGTTGTTCACTATCTTCTTCCATCATCAAAGGACACAACATTGCCCCAAACTAAAAAAATTCATCACATTCAAGCCTCTCAATACTTGATTCCATGTTGCATTCATCAACAACCTCCTCTAATGTCTCTAAATTAGATCTAGAAACCTTCTTGTAACAAGGTCAATCCATATCCTTAAGTGCTATCTATTATAATTCTTTCCCTTTATCATCTACTGCTTGTTCAAGGAGTAAGGCTATCCACTCACACTTCTTCTAACTCTCATCTAAAGCTTCTCTAACACTTCTCCATTTATCTTCTTTTTCCTTCCTCTTGGCTTCTTCTCTTTTCTTCTTTGATTGGTCTATTCTTCTCCCTTCATCCATGTTTTTGGTGTTTTTTCTTGCAACCCCATTTCCTAGGTGGGAACTTGAGGACCAAATTGTGGGACTAAGAACTTGGAAAACAAACTCAGCACCATCAATAGAAAAGGGACAAGAAAATTCCAACACCATAAGGTGCAAAGACCTTCTTCACTTTGAGCTCCACATCACTCAAATGGGTACACTTTATCTACACATACATGACTTCTTTTGAGAAACAATAGGCCTACAGATATATGATTGTGGAATAGATTTCAGACTCATTTAGATAACAAGTACCTCAATGAATGTTGACAATATCTTGTGCAATATCCCTTTTGCATAGAGTAAGCCTGAAAACTAGAAACTACTCCTACATCCTCCTATCAAACATGAAAGGGAAAATAATTTTCATTTAAATTTTTTTTGGGTTGAATGGACCCCTAAAATACCCCAAGTCTCTCATAGATCATTGCCTTATCTAATGGGCAATAGAGTCAAATAAATCATTGCAACAAAGAGCTATGAATAAAGAAGATAATACATTCTAATATGTTGATGCCTTACACCAAACATACACCATTGATTAGATTCTACTTAGAAATCCACTTGTGTGCTCATATATGAAACTACCTATTCAAGAGATCTAGGAACAAGTAATACATTAATCAACACCCACTGAAAGACAAGATTGAGATACCCTTGATATCCCAACTCATACACATCTAAAAACTAGTCCTAAACTTAGATGTTTTTATGAAAACAATTCTATTGCAGTCATCTTTGGACATACAATAGAAAGACTAAAACATCCTTGATACTCTAATCAATAAGATCAAGACCTAAATGGAGAAAATCTTATAGTAGTATGAATATGCTAAAATATTATACATAAGATAGACTTGTTACAATATACATTCTCTAAAAAAATTTGAAAGGATACAAGAACACCCCATATGAGAAGAAAAGGGTAGTATATATAGAAGTAACCACTCATGGAACCAGCTCTGAGAAAATTACAGAGAACTAGGAACTGAAATTGGAACCCTTTCTAGAAATGATCTTGGAAATCCTTATAAAGGATTGCAACAAGCTTGGGATCATTTAGGTCAAAATTAGGTATACAACCACCAGTCTCAACAAGAAATGAAAACCAACAAGAAAGCCTGGAAACCTAGGAAGATCAAATCAAGTCTGATTGTACAATTATTTGGGCTTCATCATCAATAGGCTAACTATAATTAAAAATTACTGATTTCTTGTTGTAGGAAATATAATTAAATGCTAGAACCAACTTGGAAAACTTGTGGAAAATAGGGCATAGAATAGCTAACATCCATCAATCAAACCCTAGCCACCCTTGTCATATATTAGTCATCGACATTAACTTGGCATGGCACCTATAGGAAAGAAAATCAAATCAGATGGCAACTCATATTGTGTTCATCATTTCTCACCTGCAACCATGCCAGAAAAATCAAATCTGATTTAGCTTTGTCATTTATGGCTCATTGTACCCAAACCCTATAGAGAAACCCTAGCAAAAAAATCAAATTATTGGCCCTAATGGTTAACTGGAAAATTTAAAATATGGTCATCGATTATATCCTTTAACAACACATCAAGAGGCTCTTAAAAATTTACATAATAGTCAATTTGGATTTGAAAAAATGGCCCCATCATCTATCTTGACAACCAATCAGGAACGATCATCCCAACATGACTTGGCAGTGGACCCACTTTGACCTTGGCAAGCACCTTAACCAAACTTATTAGGAAAATGCATGACTGAAGGCATCTTGTGATTGTTCAATGTTTCACTTAACCCATGTCTACTTCAGAGATCATGTGACCAAAGTATTCGTTCAATCACCAAGTCATTTCTTAACTCTGAGTTTTATCAAGTGAATAAGCACTAGCCGTAGATCATATCTTCATCTTGTGGTCCTCGTTGATTATTCGAATACCTCATAACCCCATGACTTAGCTCATCTTATCCATTGATTCAGCGAACAAAGAAAAAACCTAACTTTCCTTTAATTGTGGTCATATTTAGAGACTATGTGACTAAGCAATCTCACATTCACTAGATAAATGCTTGACCTCAAGTTAAATCTTGAGAACACACAAAATCCTCGCTAGATTGCTGAATGATAAACTTAACCACCCAGGACTAACCTTTCTCTAACCTTGACTTCACCCAAGCCCATCTAGAGATTACGTGAACAAAGGACTTTGTTGAATCTCATAATCATTCTTTAAATTGGGGTTAAATCCTAAGAACATGTGACTGAGGCAATCTCCAAGTCACTGAATCTTTTCTTTACCCTAGGTTATAACTGGAGAATCAACACCAACTGTTGATCTTGATCTGCATCTATGGCTCATATTTAATCTTTGAGTGCTAGCACACTTGGCCACATCATTTGGAGATTCAATGACTAAAGGAGTGAATAACCACTCATGAAGTCGCTAGATGTTAGAACACTAAATACCTAGAATAAGAGAATATGCACACACTTAGTCACCAAGTCACTGAATATAAGACTTAACTACTTGAGCAAGAAAATAGAACATGTAAAGAAAGAGACATTAAGTGACCAGGAAAAATGTAATGAAGAAATAGACTTTGGCTAGGATTTTGGACTTAGACAAATTTCATGAAGCCCTAGGACATGGATAAAACCCTATTTCTCAAACCTTAAAATTTCTATATCTCATTGATTTTTGCATTTTAGCACATGCACCCTTAACTAAAGCTTGATGACACCCTAAAATAAATATGCCTAAGCGTGCAAGTCATAAAATGTCATACATCTTCTTCACGAGCCAAAACTATGTAGCAGTAAGGGCATGACAATTTCCTAGGGTTTTTCACAAGAAAAGACCATTTTGTTTAGATTTTTGGCAATGATAGGAAAATGGACTAACATATGTACCCCATGAATTCTTTGTACAACTCTCTTAGACTTAGTTAGGTTCATCTTTACACTCTTCAATAATCCTTTTGACACCTTTAATACACCTTTCAACTCTGGAACACACAAGGAGGGAAATGGGTACTCCAAGGATTCAACAAAGGAATAAGTGTACAAGTTACCTCAAAATAATTCTTCTTCCACTCAGACTAGGATGATCCTAAGATATAATACCACTTTGATGCAGAGGTGGTATGATGGACTTTTTCTACAAGTTTGAGGGACCACAATGTTGTTCTCCACACAAGACTAGCTAGGCCTTCTTAAGGATCATCCTCTTTGATCCAATGCCAACTTCACCTAATTAGAGTGCACAACTAATTTATGATGCCACCACTCTCTCTACACTTTTTGAAACAACCTCATATCCCTCTTTTAATATTTATAGTAATCCAAACAAGTTCTTCAACTCTCAATACCCAAATAAGTCACTAATTTAGGCTCATTCTCCTAGTAGCCTCGCCAAACCAGTTTTTCAAGGTTTACACCAAACTTCCCCAAAAAACTAGGGAAAAAATACATATTTGAATACCCTTATCAGATTTAGACAACATATCTCAAATCCATCTATAACTTCTTTGGATGATCTACCAAAATAATGATTGGTGCTCTGCCTATTAGCCCTCCTATTAAAAATAAAGTTCCAATTCAATACACACCCAAACTTCCTCAACCATAAATAGATTTTAATTATGATCATAAACCAAGGATTTTCTACTTTTTTAGATGATCCAACAAGTTTTAACACCAAAACCCTCTATTTAAAGCCTTCACACCTAGGGCTTTCTCAAAGTGACTCCTCCAATCACTCCCCAACCAAACTAATGGTTCATACACCATTTATTCAACATATTATGATATTATATACCATAAATCATGGTCCTCATGTGGAAAAATACTTCATACCTTGACTGGTCCAAGGGAAAGTTACCCTTCAATCAACACTTCACCACTCGTGTGTGGTCTCTCCAACTCAATGCTCCATATCCCTGCATCAAATACTACTTATACAAGCATAAAATACATGTTTTTACCCCTCCCACCAATCACCATAACTACAAAGGTGGGAGAGTCAATCCATTTAAGGATACTTCAATCCCAAATTATTGATTGCAAAGCCCTACACAGGAACAATCATGTTACAAGTTGTTCCCTCTAACTCAAATGCAAGTAAACTACTTCAAAAATGTCATGCATGTGTAACTAAACCACAATAAAATCCCCTTACACCATTATCAAATCCAAACATGTTTCACCAAAGCATTTAAAAGTCCTATTACAGGGACTGTACTGACATGACAAAGAATGACAGTTTTCAAGAATAATTAACTTTCGATGATTAAAGCCATTTTCATTGGCTTCCTTACAAAAATAGCTTCTTATTCCATCCACTCACATGTATCTCCTCTAAAAAGACTCCCAACACATGATAACCCAACCCAGGACTAACTCTAATTGTCCTATGACAGGAAAAACTAATTGTCCCTTAACAGTAACATATCAAAAGTTATTATTTGTTGTTGTCAAATTGACAAAAAAATTGTCATTTCGACAACCCCTTGCCATTTTGGTCTTTCATCTAAATTAAAAGTTCCTTTTAGGATTCTATCCTAGTTCTAAGGCCTTTAAACCCTTCTTAACCCCTCATTAAGCATTTTAGGGCTCATTTTGCCAATACGGGCAAGTTTCACATTTTTGTACTTCATGTGCATTTACATCATTTTGATGGCTCTAGTGGCAATTTTACATTCATTTCAACCTTTATAGGTCATTATCTCAATGTAACTAAACTAGGATCAATCTAATAACCCCTAGTGACCCCTAGGTAAGCTTAGCCCTTACAAATGCCATTAATGGCTTACATGTCTGATCCTTTACAAAGGATTCTCAATCATTAAAAATAACATTTAAATGTCATGAAATGACCAAATATGGTCTCATTTCAATAAAATAACCCAAGTCGGTTATGTTTTTCCTTCCATTTCTTCTAATGTCTTCCAATGATCTTAGTGCTCATACACCACCCTTCTTCCAAGAATGATTGAATCTTGAAAGTCACCCCATCCTTCTTGAAGTAATATGAGTTCTTGGCCCCATCATGTATGGAAACTCTATCAATTTCCAAGGTCTTCCTCATAAAATATTGCAAGCATCCATGTTCTAGACATCACAGAACACCTTGTCCTTGTATCTCCCTATAGGGAGCTCCACCCAAGATTTCTCATTAACCAACACATGTTGATCTTTATTCAACTAAGTGACTATGTAAGGGTTATTATACAATATCCTTTTCAACTTAAGCTTTTCTATTGCTTCCATAGAAATGATATTATCAGTAGAACCATAGTCTATGATAACCTTACAAATTTTACCTAGAATCTTGCATTTGATCCTGAATAAGGACCTTCTTTGACTTAGTTCTTCCTTGATAGGCTACTTTATGAGTGTTCTTCTAATCATCAATCTTTATCCCATCTCTAAGTCCAATGATACCTCTTCTCTCTTACTAATTGAAGACTCTTCTTGCACAAAATTTACCCTCTTCTCTCCTTCTTGAGATGATGTAAACTTTTTTAGGTACCTATATGTAGGGTGTCCATATTGGTGATAATTGTAACATTTCATGGATGATAAATAGGATCCTCTTCCCTAGATATTGGATCTTCTTCTTTATTATTTATTAGGGACTCTTCCTCTATTGTAACCTCCTCTACTATTACTTATTTCTTCTTGGTTCTCAGTGAGCTTGGACTCACCTTGGGTTCTTACTTTTAAGTTCCTTTCTTGAAATCCTCCTCTCTAATTTATGCCATCTCTTCCTCTACCTCTACCCCTACTACTTGAATCATTTTTCCTTTTAAGCTTCTCCTCAAACTTTAGGGATAGTTGATAGAATTGGTGTATAGTCTTAGGACTACTGAGATTAATTTACTTTTGGATATTCCATCTCAATCCATTAAGGTACATGGTGACTTTCAAACTCTCTTCCTCCATCACATGTGACCTCAAAAAATAATTGTAAAACTCTTTGGTGTAGGAACTTACCTCAAGGTCTTTATGTCTTAAATTACCTCTTCTTGTGCAACTATACCTCATAAGAATCTGGTAGATAAGTCTCCCTTATCTTTGCCACCGTACCCTTCCAATTGGTAATATGGTTCTTTCCCTCCTTTATTCTTTCATCTTGGAAAAATTTTAACCAAGTGAGAGTTGCTCCTCAAAATCTCATTTTAGCTACTCTTACCTTTTGAGCCTTTGTGACAATATCATACTCAAAGTGATTCTCAAGCCCTTCTATCCATTCCATGATAACTTATGGTAACATCTTGCCATTGAAGAGAGGCACAAGTTCTAATGTTTTACCACTCATTTCTATAAAAATGTTGAATAATGGTTCTTCTTGGAGTATAGGATCATGCTCTGGCACTATATCTTCCTCTTCCACTTCCTTACCCTTCTCTTCATTTTATTTCATCAACTCACTCACTCCAGTTGTCTGGAGTTGCACTTCTTCCAACTTGGTTTCCATCTCCACCCACTATTCCTTAAGGATTCTATTCTCCTCTCTCTATTCTTCAACATCCTTTGCCAACTCATCATTAGTCACCATCTTTCTTGAATCCATTGATTCTAGTAAATATAGAATCCAAAATATAAAAGCCTAATTTCTAGGCTCTGATACCAATATAATAGGATTCTTGGTGCTTCAGCTAGGAGTCACCTTCGCTCACTATCAAGGCCTCTTAAATAGACCTATCTAGGGACTTCTCCAATCCTAATCCCAAGGGAAAGTCATTAAGATCACTACCCTCCTAACCAAGATTCTTCCTAACAATAAAGTGTTCTAATTCTCATTGAATTACACATAGGTTTTTCTAGACACCTATGCCAACATGTTCACCATGGATTGTAGGGTTGAATTTCCATGTATTTAGGTTAAAAAAAAAAATCTTAAAAGTTTTGAACTCTTCTTCAAGATCTTTCCCATAAAATTCCTAAAAACTAAGAGTTAGGCCTAGTTACCCCTTGTAGCCCTGTTCAGGTAAAAATTAGGAATTTCTCCAATATTTTTCTTACAGAACCCCAAAAATAATTTAGGATCTAGATACCCTTTTCACATTTACAATATATTTTTAAGGTGAGGGTTCTTCAAGTCCCTCATATAGTACCTCCATACTCTTAGGGACACCATCCTTAAAAATAGGGCTAATTGCTCACAATATTGGTTTTGCCTTCTTGGACTAATGAAAAGTTGTCACCAAGGGCCACCATTGCTTGGAGAGTTGTGTCTTCACTATTTAAACATGATGAAACTCCTATATTACTTAAACCAATCTAACCCTACAAATCTTAATCTCTGATCCTCTTTTTCCCTGGCTGGGCTATTGCCAAGCTCACTTATAGCAATAGCTAAAAATTAACTCCTACAATTTCTAGTACAAAACTAAAAAGGAAAACTATGTAAATTGACCCCTCTTGTAGTGCAACTAGGCCCATTTTGATTTTCATGGTTGTAAGAATCTCGAGAAGCCATTTTTCTATGTACAATCCTGATTGGACCAATGAAACACAAGCTTAAAGAAAATCTACAAGAAGATATGAAATGAAGCCTTTCTTACAAACTATTCAATCAGGAAACCAATATATCAATTAAAATAAAATTTTGGATTGAATAGTTCTGTAAATGGCATAGTGTTGTAATTGATCTCATAGGAAACCAATGTTCTACTGATATAGTATATGGCTCTTCCTTTTCTATTTTCATCTTGTTGTGAAATAAATTCCCCCAAGGATGTGGTTGTAACTAAGATATACAAAATGAGAGGTTTCCATAGGATACGAGGTATTAAGATTGAAGGTTTAGCCAAATATTCCTTGAGTTCTAAGAGACTCTTTTCACATTGTTCATTCCAGGTACATGTAGGTCCCTTGTGTATATTTTTGTTCAAAGGTTGAGATTTGTCAACAAGTTGAGATATGAATCTCCTCATAGACTAAAGGTGTCCTTCCAGACTCCTTAGTTGACTTGTGTTCCTTGCACATTACTTTTGTTGAAATGATATATCAAAGTAGTTTTCCTAAGGTGACGCCAAAAGAACATTTCTTGGGATTTAGTCAGAGATTAAATTTTTACACTATGTCTAATATCAAGATAAAATCTACAATATGTGTATTCCTCTTTTTGGGCTTAGCCAAGTTATCATCCATATAATCCTCCATGTTTTTATGTATCATGTCATAAAAGATTGTCATCATAGCTCTTTGATAGGAAGTTCCTATATTTTTAATCCAAATAAAATGGCGTTCTGACAGAAGGTTCCCCATGAACATGTGAAATTAGTCTTCTCTTTATCTTCAAGACCTATCTTGATCTGATTATATCTTGAGAAACCATTTGTTAGGGATTTTTCTTGCATGAATCACAGTGCTTGAATTACTACTTGAGCACTATGCCTCCTAATACTGATTCAGACAAAAGAAATGCCTAATAGTTGAGGATTGGATAAGATCCTCCTTCATTTTCAAGCTCCACATGCTTAGGTAGGTTTTACCTCTAAATAATGACTAATTACATAGTATATATGAAAGTGGACATTGGTTTGTGTACACACAAAATAGTGCACTTCTATGAATCATTACAATCAAGAACACTCAAGAATGAGATCTCAAAAATTTATCCATAGCTCCCTAAGCATGGAGTCACAAGGATAGTTTGAATATTGCTCTCAACTAGAGCTATTAGGCCTATAGCCTTGCTATTAAACCACACTATGGGAGATTCAAATGAAGACAAGGGCAAGAATGCCAATGTCCCCAAGAATCACTAAAAAATGCAATGCAATGCAAGCTAATCTATGAGAGTGAAAGATGCAAACTAAGCTATGAAAGTAAATATGAAAGTCTTAAAAATCCTCATATTAAGCTATGTGAGACTAATCTATAGCATAAAGGAAATATAAACTATGAATTTCATGAGAATGAAACTACTATGCAAGAAATGAAAGCTAAACTATGAAGCAATGAAGAAATCTAAGATGTGATGCAACAATGATCTCCAAAAAGATTTATGCAAGAATGTCTTCAAATCTTCAAAAAGCTCCAAAATGACCTAGAAATCTTGCAGCATAAAGTTAGCATAAAAATATGATATGCAAATGAGGAAGAGAGCTCTCCTTTTAAAGGAATTGAAAAGGAATGGACCATGGAGATTAAGAGGAAAAAGACTTAATCAAGGGTGGAGCTTGAAAGAGGAGAAATCCATGTGCATAAATATCCTCCAATGAGAAAATAAGAGTTGACTTTTGTGTCCATATGAGACAAAAAGTGCTTTTTCCCTTTTTATAAAATAAGAATAATGCTTTATTTGTGCAACTTAGGATAAGAGGAAAAGGTGGGGCTTTTTATTTAATAAAAGGGGAGGAGATATTCCTTTTAAATAAATAAAGACTTAGGATAAAATGGTTAGCCCAAGGAATAATCAAATAAATGATAAAATAGGATTTGATCAAGGAAATTGATATTGAGATGAAAATATTGATTTTTGCAAATATTGATTCAGGGATTTGATAAATTGCTAAATGGGGGCCCAAAGTCTAGGTGACCATTTTAGGGTGCATACATTTTCCCCTCTTTGACTAATGTGAGGTTGACTTGGGATCACATGCAGCCAAAGAATGGAATTGAAATGTGAGATCAATTTGGGATCACAAAACAACCCAGATGTGTGTTCAATGGATGGGAACACATCAAGAAAAAGATAAGCCAGTTGAAAGACAAGACCAACACCATTGTTGTTAAGTGATAATCAAGTTTCAAAGTAAGAGATAAGAATCGAAAGACAAGACCAACACTATTGATGTTAAGTGATAATCAAGTCTAAAAATAAGAATCTCAAGCTGAGCTAAATGATAAAGCTGAATTAAAGATTGAAGCTGATAGGTACTGCCCCCTCAGAATCAGAATCAAAATTAGGTAGAAGAGAAGTAGAAAATTGACAAAGTTGATCAAATCACTAGAAATCACAATCGAAGGTGAAAGATGATAGGATAACCATCAAGTAGTGAAGATATGCCCTAGTTTGACTAGGTTTGACTAAGAAAGATAGAGGATAAAGATGAAGTCAAACCTCACAGAGACAAAGTGAATGAAGATGAATGAAAGACTAGAAGGTTGAAAGAGATGGAGAGGAAGAATTGAAGATGCCCCAACAAAGATCAAAGGATCAAGCCTCAAATGGTCAACCATCTGCGTAGAAAAAGGGGAAAATTAAGATTTTGACTATCAAGATTAACTTGGATTTCGATTTCGAGTCCAAAAATGAATAGAAAATGATGTGATATGAAAGACAAGAAGCAAAAGACATGATCAGGAAGAAGCAAAAGGTGAGTGCAATTGACCAATAGGTCCACAAATGATAAAAGGAGAGCTCTCTCCATATGCAAAGTGCAAAACTATACTAACATGAACCTAAAAAAAATGTAAGCTATTATGAAAGTGGTTTACTTGCAAGGTTACGAAGCCAATAGACATCTAATTATCATCATCAAGCTTTATTGGTAGTGTTAGAAGATCATATAATACTCACTAGTATGACTATGGGTATACGAATATGATCTATATCAGATAGAATGTGGGAATCCCACCTAGGCACCAAAGACATGTAAGTCAAAATGACTAGTGTAGTGAGATTACTTAAGTTTGATATGGCAAGATTATACTCGCATCAAGACATAAGAAAGTCAAGATAGCTATAAGTATGCACTTGCAAAAACAATCAAGGATAATATCTCGTATACCCTAATGTCAAGTGGAACAAGCATAAATGATAATGATAGTTAGGACAAACAAAATATACCGACAAGTAGAAAAAGCAGTAAAACATGTCCTCATGCCCTCAGTCTTCTAGCTCGGCATCATCGAAAAGTATCTTTGGGAGAGAACACTCATCAAAGAAATCATCACAGATAGCACACAAAGAAATAAAGTCAAACAAGTCTCAATGAGTCAAGTGTTTAAGTGCATGTGTGTAGGTCATAGAGTCAAACTTTGAGTATCATATCTGTTAGTGAGAGATATCATATCATGCTAGACTATGGGTAGGATATTTGATAAGTGTTAAGAAACTCTGGCCACTAGGGAAGTATTGTAAAACACAGTTGGGGTGGTGTTGAAAAAAACCATTTGCAAGATGTCCTAAAGACTAATGCATCCTAGAGACCAAAGTGAACAGAGTGATGCCCCCTAGACAAAGGCAAAGACAAATTCCAAACCAAGGCAACAAGGTCAAGGAATGATGGAGAGAGGTTAAATGTTGAGGATGAGTGTTAAGAAACAAGGGTCCAAAGGCCTCAAGTAGTGCCTATTTCCAAGTTTTCACCACTTGACAAATTTTTTGATTTTTCAATTTTTTTGTATTTTTGCTACCAAGGCACCTGTTTCTAGGTTTTCACCAAGGCACTTTTTCTATTTTTTTGAATTCTTTTGCAATTTTTAAATTTTTTTTATTTTTTTTAGGACTTTATATGCTTTTTAGGATTTTTGACAATATATCTTTTTTTTGGATTTTTTCAAGATCAATAAGTATGTACAAAGGATGCCCCCAGATAGAATGAGCATCAAACTCCCAAGCAAGATCACATCATGCAGTCCCAATTTCTAGCAAGGTGGAGAACAAGAGGGATTAGCAAGCTTGTGGAAGAAATGGAAGACAAGAGAATGAAGGAGAATGAAGTGAAGAAATCCCCAAGGGAAAACCCCTCAAGAGCACCCAAGCTAGGAAAAAATTGTCATGTAAAGCACATTTGGACAAGCAATGAAAGGTCAGCATAGGATAAGTCACAAAAGCATAATGCAAAAGAAGAAAATGATGCAGTCCAAAGGAGTAGACATGTCAAGAGGCTTCATAGCATCATTTTTTTACTTTTTTTTATTAGATCAAGACCAAAGGAGAAAAGGATAGCGAAAGGCTAGCATGAATGGAGGAAAATAAATATGAAGGCTAAACATGAATGACATGAAAGCAATATCATCATAAGATAGCTCACAAGATAGCCAAATGTTCGTGTATAGGTCAACATTGTTAAGATCAAAGAGAGAAGACGTAATGGATGAAATATGTAGAAGAACTATGCATGATGCCTAATTGCTAGGTTTTCATCATGGTACTTATCCAAGGTGCCACAAGGGAGTGGTTTTCACCATAGGATGAATTTATTTTTATTTACTTTTGCTACTAAGGTGCCTATTTCCAAGTTTCCACCAAGAGACATTTTCAATTTTTTCCTTTTTATTTTTTTCTATTTTTTTGAGTTTTTTCTATTTTTTGAATTTTTTTTTTCTTTTTGGGAAGAAGGAAATCTTTTTAGATAATGCTCCTTGAAAGGATAAACCATGATATGCCAAGGATTCAAAATGATATGCTCATAGATGTTGATAGGGAAAGGAAGATGGAAGAGAAAAATGGAGGATAAGGTTTTATGTAAAGCGAGTGAGGTTGGAAGATAAGAGGAATAAGCAAATGAGGAAAAAGGATAGGAGGTAGAAGGATAATGAATGAAAGGATTGTGAAAGGGTAGGTGGAAATGAAGGTAAGATCAACATCAACACACACCTTGAAGGGTGGTGAGAGGATGGAGGAAATGTGAATGAAGGAATACAAGAAGGAATATGGTGAATGTTTAGTGGAAGTTGCAGTTTAGGTGCATGGAATGGAAGAATGTTTTTGGAAGAATATGAACTGGAAGCCTTTGAAATCTTGAATGTCAACTTCACTTTTTTCTAAACACTAGACTCTTTCAAGAGAGATTTTGGAATCCATATAGCCGTAAGCTTTTCATTTCTTTTTGACGATCTAGAGAGAATATCTTCAATGATGGATTTTGGAACCCATAGTTGTCTTGTAGTTTTCTTCATAGATATCTCTTTTGACTTTATGCCTCCATGTCGATTAGAGGAGACATGGTGATCTTATTTTTTTGATGGACTCTTGTATTGATTCTTTTTCTTGTATTGAGCATTCAAGTTACTTCCAAAAGACTTGGGACTTGTGGAAGAAGGAGGATGATATGACTAGTTTAGATGGGTGGGTGGATGAAAAGGATTCAAGGGTATGCATCTATGTTGATCTTTAGGAAAGATAGGAGATGGAGAGACGTAAGAACCCAAGATGGATGATGAATTAGGAGAGTTACGAGGGGAAAGTGAAGTGACATAAGGGCCCAAGAGGGAAGGAAGACGTGAAGCCATTAGTATTGATGGAGGAGGTCCAAGGATGGACGTGGAAGATGTAAAAGGATAATCAATAAGCTCATCAACATCTATATAACAACCAAGGACATCAACATCTTTAGAGTGAGCATTAGGATTTTCAATATGATCATGAACATCTTGAATAGGAGAAACTTCTTTGATAGGATTGTTCAAAGCTTGAAAAGACTTAGGAAGAGTAGAAAGTGGAAGTGAACATGGAGTGGTAGAACAAGAAGATGGAAGACTTTGATCTTGACAAGGATCTTTGGATAGCATGAGCACATAATTTTTCTCTTGATTTTCAATAGGTTTAACATTAGAAGTAACAACACCATTTTTACCAACCTTAATGGAAGTATCATCTTTGGAAATCGCAAGTGGGGTAAGGTTATTTTGATTGTCAATAAGCTCAACGGTGTAAGTAGTAGCTTGATCTTGCTTAGGAGAAGACTTAAGACATGGTGGAATGGATGAGAAAGGGCCCAGAGGATCACAAGAACATTGAAGTGGATAAGAGGAATCATGAAAAGAATTAGAGGACATGGAGGGTTCTTGATCTTGATCTCTCTTTATGTTCTTTTCTTTATCATTTTTAGAGTCCTCTTCACATGGAGCCACTTCTAAGAACAAGGAAGCATGTTAGAATTGTATGGAAAAATTTGGAAGAGATGGTGAAGGACTAGTTGAAGTAGGCATTATAGTGTATAAAGGCTTAGGCTCTTTAGGTGTAGCATTATTGAAAGTATTTGTAGCCAAGTGAAGGTTAGCTTGAGTTTCTTTAAGAGGTAGCCCTTGAGGATAACTATAGGAAACCGTATGAAAAGTATTAGGAATTTTGTTGGATGAAGAATTTGTGACAGATTTGGAAGACTCAGAAGCTTTAGGAAATGTATGGGTATTGAAGGAAGTAGGGGATGGAAGGGAACCATCACAAGAAAAAGGTACATCATTAACATAATCTTTCTTGAGAGTGTAATTTTTATTTTCAACATGAATTTTCTTAGAGGAATGATTCTTATAATATTGATGTTTCAAATCAGCATGGTGCATTTTATAGTCCTCAGTAGTAGTAGATGGATCATCATCAAGGTATTGTTCACAAAAATCATCAAAGTATCTCTCAAAATTAGAATCATATAGATCACCATCATGATCTATCCAATAGGATGACCCTTTAGCAAGCATGAGAACATGACGAGGAGGACTCTTAGGAATAGAGGTTTCATAGATATGACTATATGGTTCGTCATTATAGCCATCATAATAGTCATCATAGTCATCAAAGGTGGGTGTGTCACTCTTCGTGGGAGAGGTATCACAAGGATTACTATATTGCTCATATTAAGGAGTAAGACTCTTGGGAGAAGTAGAAGAGGAATGAGATTGTGAAGAAGAGGAAAGTGAAGACCTAGTGGAGGAAGAGGACTTGGATAATGAAGAATGAAAATAATGTCTAGAAGAGTCATGGTAAGACTTGGAAGGTGAATAAGAATGAGAGGACTTAGATGATAAAGAATGTTTGGAAGAAGAAGATCGTGAGAGGATTAGGAGCATGATTCTACCAAAGGCAAGTGATTCACTTGCTTTCTTTCATAATTCTGTCATAAATTTATCATCAATGAACTGTTGGAAGAATGATATTTTTCAAATTGAGCAAGGAGATCAAGATCATCCATTTTCAAGAGAGGTTCTATAGCAAGATAGTTGAAACTCATGATTCTAGAAGAGGAGGAACCAAGAATGGAAGAAATGAATAGAAGAGATGAATAGAAGAGGATAGACTAGATAATAAGAGGAAAGAATCAAGAAGACATGAATAATTTAGGAAGAATCATGAAGAAAGAAGAGAAAGGATGAAAATGGGACTCTCTTGCTTCCAAAATCCCAAGATGGGTCAAGATTTTTTGGTTCACCACAAGAGTGAAGAGCATACTTCTCCTACCACCTCAAAATTCCTTCCACAAGATATTATGTTCCTATGAAATGAAACAACTAGTATATGCCGCACTTAAAATGGAAAGCAATAAACAAGCACTTTATTTTTTTTTATGCATTGGGAAACCCTACAAAAACTATTAGTATCCCCTATGCATTTGGAGCTTTGACATGCATTCTTTTAAGAAAATATTCCAAACAATGAGAGAACCTACAAGCACAACTTGTTAGCCCCACAATAGTTAGCACATCAAAAATCAGATAATCTATAAGTAAAATAGCTAATCAAATGGAGAAATTTGAAAATGAAACCAACATGGTTGGATTAGGCTTGGAAAGAGCTTTCCAATGATATATCATACTTAAATTTTTGATACCGTATGTGAAATTTTCAAAAAAATTGAAAAGAGCTAAAAACAACCACTTTCAAGCACAGGCGATAGTATAGTCACCAGAAATATCACGCAATACTTTATAGTATACTAGGCTGACAATATATTTCTAGGTGATACTTTGTCTTAAACTAGGTGATAATATGTTCTGAACAGTGCAATATAATGTCTCAAGTAGAGTGATACTTCAACCAAGAAAAGTATCGCGTCACCATATAGAAACAATTGCACGATACTGGAAAACTATCGCCTAATAATTTTCCAAAAAACTATAAAATTGCTGAAAATAGTAACCTAAAAATTCATGAAAAAAGTGTGAAAATGTAGAAAATTAAGGACAAAACACTAGTGCTCTGCCCCATGGTGGGTGCCAAAAATTGTACACACAAAATAGTGCACTTCTATGAATCATTACAATTAAGACACTCAAAAATAGGGTCTCAAAAATCGATCTATAGATCCCTAAGCATGGAGTCACATGGATAGTTTGAATATTGCTCTCAGCTAGAGCTATTAGGCCTATAACCTTGCTAGTAAACCACACTATGGGAGATTCAAATAAAGACAAGGGAAAGAATGCCAGTGTCCCCAAGAATCACTAAAAAATGCAATGCAATGCAAGCTAATCTATGAGAGTGAAAGATGCAAACTATGCTATGAAAATAAATATGCAAGTCTTACAAATCCTCCTATTAAGCTATGTGAGATTAATCTATAGCATAAAGGAAATCTAAACTATGAATGCCATGAGAATGAAATTACTATGCAAGAAATGAAAGCTAAACTATGAAGCAATGAAGAAATATAAGATGTGATGCAACAATGATCTCCAAAAAGCTTGATACAAGAATTTCTTCAAATCTTCAAAAAGCTCCAAAATGACCTAGAAATCCTACAACATAAAGTTAGCATAAAAAGATGATATGCAAATGAGGAAGAGAGATCTCCTTTTAAAGGAATTGAAAAGGAATGGACCATGGAGATTAAGAGGGAAAAGACTTAATCAAGGGTGGAGCTTAAAGAGGAGCAATCCATGTGCACAAATATCCTCCAATGAGAAAATAAGAGTTGACTTTTGTGTCCATATGAGACAAAAAGTGCTTTTTCCCTTTTTAATAAAATAAGAATAATGCTTTATTTATGCAACTTAGGATAAGAGGAAAAGGTAGGCTTTTTATTTAATAAAAAGGGAGGAGATATTCCTTTTAAATAAATAAAGACTTAGGATAAAATGGTTAGCACAAGGAATAATCAAATAAATGATAATTTAATAGGATTTGATCAAGGAAATTGATATTGAGATGAAAATATTGATTTTTGAAAATATTGATTCAGGGATTTGATAAATTGCTAAATGGGGGCCCAAAGTCTAGGTGACCATTTTAGGGTGCATACAGTTTGCTATTTACCTTTAATTGAACCAACTTATGAAACACTTTGTAGATGACCATAATCAATGGAATACAAAGCTTAACTAGATAAACCATGATTGTAAGAATAGCAAGAACTGGTGAGACAATGATTCTCATCCTTCTTCCCTTTTAAGGAGGGGCAACCTAGTGATTCACTCTTCAAGGGAATCAACAAATTGGATAGTATCCTACTAATGCAAATCCTTATGAGTTCATCTCATTTATTCTAAGTAATTGAGATATAATTGATTATCTCGATGAAGAAAAGACTGCTAATCAAACCCTAAACTAGTGCCTATTCCTTGGGCAAAGAGGTAAGGAAAATATGAATCCAAAAAAACAAACTAATGAAGATACTATAGAATGCCTTACAAACTATATGCAATCTAGATAGAGTTCCTTACAAACTATCTTCTCATTTCCATAATTCTACATCAAATCCTTACAACAATATTTTTCTCTCTGAAATTACTTATGAAACTTAGTTCTCTCCCTGAGAGAAACTCATAAATAATTAGACAAGCTACCTTATCTAGATGGTATGTTTTAGATGCCTTACAACAAAACACACTAGAGCACAAACAAATATAAAAGAGACAAGACAATATAGAATATTAATTGCACTATATTTCATTAATCCACACTGCTTCAAAATATCTACACAATAAACACAAAACCTAGACAAAAAACTAGAAATCTGCCTTGTAGTAGAAATTCCAAAATCCTCATTACAATGGAGAAAAAACTAGAAATAGGAGAATGGAGAAAAACCATCTCAGTCACCCACACCTATCTGTCCCCAAAAATATATGCAAATTCTTCTTTCTCTAACTGCAAAAATCTGATTTGATCTGGACTCAAATGGTTCAAAAAATTAGAATACTTCTTCTGAGACCTTTCGGTGATATATGATACTTCATACTTCTGATAACATTTTCACCCTGAATCTTTGAACAAACTCTGCCTTCTCATGCACATTTCCTAAATAATTTTGGAATATTTGAATGCATTTTCAATAGTCAAACTATTGAATTGAAATTATTTTATTTAAATATATGTATTTTAATCCTTTTAAACTTTAACTTCATGTACTAAAATTTATCATTTTCCTCAATTTTCTGCATATTGTGCCCAGATTCCACCAGACTGCACCATGTGTCACCTATTGATTTTCTGCTCTAGACTAGGCTTTTAGCTCATCTTTAACCACTGCTCATCTAGAGACTTGGAGACTAACATTAGTCTCTAAGTCTCTGAAGAAATTTTCTAACCATGGGGTTTGTCTTAAGACTTGGAGATTACCTTTAGTCTCTGAGTCTTTGAATCACAATCTAGAGACTTGGAGAATGCTTCATCTAGAGACATGTAGACTATGTTAGTCTCTAAGTCTCTAAAACTTCTTCACTTGACCACCAAAATTGGGAGATTTGGTGACCATGCTAGTCTCCAAGTCTCCAGATTTTTCTTGTTAACTGCCAAACTCTTGAGATCACACGACAATGAATATCTTAATCTCTGGATTTCTCTCTCTAATCACTAGACTTCTTGAGACCTCATGACCTACCATTTTTCCTCCATGTGGCCTCTAGTGCACGTCTGCAAAATATCCTTATCTTAGGTCCATTGGCACCCATCCTGAGGCACCCTCCATGTACCCATGAATAAAGCCTCTACTCTTCAATCTAACTTGTTATGTGAGTGGAGTTGGATTATAAACATCTTGAAATTCCCCTTCCTAGAAAATGTGAATAATTTATTTTAGTGTTTTAAATATTTCTCCATATTGGGCACCAAAATTGGGTGTCCCACCATGCACTATACTCCATCCCACGCAGTCTCTGAGAGCTCTAGCTCTTTACTTCAAATGGAAAACTGTGCGCTTTACACTATACACACTTCTAATGTTTACCACCCCATCAATGTGGGACACAGTGCTCAACTAGTTTTAAAAACCTGAATGTATGTTTCTTGTTGTGCATGCTTCTCATCCTGTGTGGGCTTTTGTGGTTTTTAATGCATCCTTCTATGTTCTACGCGGGCATTTTCTTGTTGGAATAGAGACTTTTTATGGACTTTGTAGAAACTTCTTTGTGCACTGGTACGCACTTTCCTTTTAATTGTAGTGCAGGGTCTTCTACATTTTCAAATGCTAATAGTCTTCCATCTTTTGTTTGGCACAGGCTAGAGTTTGGTCTTCATATTCATCTCTCTAACTTTTAGTTAGTGGGCACTCTAGGTCAACCCTCTTGCTCCTTTCATCCTGATAGGTGGTACCAAAATCCCTTTCATGCTCCAAACTCTTCCTTGTCTATTGTGGTAACTATGGTGGCATCCACCACCCACTTCCAGTTATCATGATGAAAGGATATGTCTGCCATCTTTGAAGCATATCTCCCTGACAAAAAGAATAGAGTCACCATACATAGTAAGTATGCTACTTGGAAGTAAGGTCAAATAAATAATTTAAAAGTGCATCTCCACTTCCCTTTTCATTGTTGCTTGTTCAAATGGGCACCCATCATCCAACACATACATTGCCATGGTGTCAATAACATGCTTTTGATGCTCATCTTCTGGAGGAATAACCCCAATGTTAGGAATATTTGCAGTTACCACCAACTCAGACACCTAACTTGTTACACTAGAAAGTGATGGGCCACCAGGAGCATTGAAGGATTGCACAAATCCATCATATAACTGAGCTACTTCATCATTGGTATAGTCTTGGAAATATATTGTGCAACCATCTCATGCTTTCAAAATAATAAACATGCCTCCATAATGCTTAGCGTAGAGTTCTCTCTAGTCTCCATGTAGGCATTTGGGAAGCACCTCCACTTCCTTCACAGGTAGCTCCCCATTAGTGCTCATGCATTCATATGGCACATTCATGCGCTGGCTTGCATTCCATATTTGATTAGCCGGTAACCCTTTCCAACATGTGAGGCCTTCCTAATACATTGTTTTAAATGGTTTGCAATGTCTCCCCTTTGTCTCATGCAAGGGGCCTTTATACTAGTGCGTGATTCACCCTCATGTGACTGGACCACATGAGAAGCCTCCCTCCTTTATGCAAGCTGAAAATAAACTTGTGCAAGTGCCTTCCTTTCTTTGCATTGTGTGGGGACCAAGCTTGCCATTTCCTCCATTGCGCAGGCTCTTACTTTTCTTGTGCAAGGTACCACTCATTCATGACTTTCTAATTGGCACAAGCATCCCCAATAGCATTTTCTATTTTATTTTATTAAACCCCTTTCCTTCTTGCCTTAGCTTTCATTTACATGGTATGCTACCACCTCTTGCTTCAAACAATTGTATACAACCATAGTTGATCAATTACACAATTCTATACTCCACGTGCATGAATAATTCTATGGAAAGCTTGTTGCAATGTTGGTTGGTATACAACATATTCTTTTATCACCAAAGTATGGTGCTTCATTTTCAATTCATGTAAAAGCATGGCTAATTGGGTAAATTAA